>OZ038326.1:2772258-2932258 GCA_964035795.1 Pterobdella sp. o SKG-2022 | reverse complement strand
TAAAGGAATTCCACAATGTGAAAATTTTAAACTTAGCTTTACTTTTATAATTCCATCGGGATAACTTTTTCATATAGTCAATAAAACGGTCGCAAGACTTGGAAATAGCTCTATCAACTCCACATAAAGTTTAATACTGCTATTACGACTGCTCTATTTTTCCTAGTGCTCAATCTCATTGAGATAAGCTTTTTAAATAGTAATTTTTCAACGTTGTAAAAAGAAAAACTAAAATAATAAAATAAAAAATAAAAAAAAAAATTTTATTCTTATTGTTTTGATTTTTTCATACAAACTGGTATGAAAAAAGCTACAAAACAAAACTCCGATGTGATGTTTCGACATAGTTTTTATAATTAACCATTTTCATACCATGACATCTATATAACATAACGCTGAATGATAATCAGAAAATCTTTGGTGATAAAACTAGTATATCTTAATATAAATTCAAAAAAAAAAATTATAACATATTAGTGCGCATCGTTAAAATTTTTTTTTTGAGATTAAATTGATGTTTTGGTTATTATTTTTGTTTGATATTATTGAATATTTTACAAACTTTTTTTTTTAAATTTTAGCTTTCATTTATTAAAGGTTTTATAAAACTTATTTAAATAGAAAGTATCAAACTGGAAAAATAATTAAAAAAAAATAAAAATGGTGATTGAAAAGTTAAATGCTTTAAAATTATGTTGAATAAAAATGAAGAAATGAAATTTTAACGGTTAAATAATTTCCATAACTTACCAAGTTCTAATAATTCAATTAATGGTGTTTTTGAAAAAAACCCACTAGACAAAGATGTTAATTGACGTACCAAGATAGATTTTCAGTTTTTTTGGTTTCCATCTTATTTTTTTTATTATAAATTGACTTTTTTTTTTATTGATAGTATGAGCAACAAAAACGATACTATATTATCTAAATACAAAGTTTTATTTTAAAAAAAAATGTTTTTTGAAATGATACGTGGTTCGTGTTAATTCCAAACTGAAACAATAATTCAAAATACAATAATTATATTAAATTCAAATTAATTCAAATTTTTAAGCAATTTTTCATCAAAAAATAATAATAATTTTTTTTCAAATCTCAAAAGTGTTTTTTTCACAAAAAAACATAAAATAAATTAAGCAAAAAATTTATTTAATTTATTCGATAAAACCTCAAACATTTATTCACGATTCGATACCATTGCGCTGAAACGTTTAGGTAAGTATTAGAAACGCTTTGAATAGAAAGATTTGCGTTGAAACAGCCGTTTCCAAGAAATTCTTTCTTGGTTGTTCTGTTATGTATTTGCCTATTCAAATGTAAATTCATTCTCACTAGACAAAAAGTTCAATCAAGTGTTCACCGTGTCTTATTTCGTATTGCATTTATTTTGTTATTTTTCAGTTATATTAATTTTTTTTGTTTTTTATTAGGATTTTGTTTTATAAAAAATTGATAAGTTTTTAGTACAAAAAAGTAAGTTGTAATAAGAAAATATTATTAAGCTTTATAAACCAGGGTGTGTCAAAAACTTAATTAAAAAATCAAATAAAAAATAAACCCTTAAGAAAATGAAGAAAAAATAATGAACTAAAAGATGTTAAACTAAAAAAAAATATAAAATAAAAAAAAAAAATATTTTTCCTAAAATCAGCAAAAAAAAATTTAAAAAGCAAACAAAATGCAGTTGAATGTTAATTTTTATGGAGGTGAGTGGGCAACGTGATCCATTATGAAGTGAGGCAAATCCTTTCAGTCGCTGCTGCGTTCTTGTAATTCCTTCCACTTTGTCACTTTTCCGCAGCTTTCTACTATGTTTTTGGTTGTTTTTTTCATGTATTTTTTTGTTAGTTTTTTGCTTTATTGTGTTTATGGTTTTTAGTTCAATTTTCTTGTTTTGCTATATATATATGTAGAAATTGGGCAATTGATGAAAGTATAGAAAAATTATTTATGTTATTGATACAATTTAATATATATTTTGTTTTTTATAGTTTGAAAAATTAATTGTTATATAAAACGTGAATGGCTCTTCAAAAGAAAAGAGTGAAAGGTTTAATGTTTTATTTTTTGGAAAAAAAAGTAATAATATTAAAATATAAAAAATAAAAGTTTGTGAAAAACAATTTGCAAAAATGAAAAAACTAAATCAAAATTTTCCTTTTTTTCATGTTATTCAGTGAAAAACACATCATATTTCCTTCATTGGCTTTCTGAGTGTTGTCCTATGATACTTTTTCGCTACTAAATCTTATCTTAGAAACCAAGCCTGATGAGAAAAAACTGATAAACCAGTCTGTTTGGAGTACTCCAGGTGTGATCCAAAAATGAATGAAGGTTTGAGTAGTTATTAGAGGGAAGGAAGAATGATTAGATCCATTTTAAGCATCGACTTTCCAAAAATTATTATATGATTTTTTCTGTTTTTTGAGTTATTGGGGTGTCTTAATTTAAGTTTAATTTTGTCTTAAATTATTGTTTTTATTCAAAAAAATTTAGTCGACTAAATCAAAAGTGTGTATAAAAAATGGAAAATAATAGATGAAAGCAGTTTAAGATGTCAACTTTCACAATAACATTCTCTTCTCAGCAGGTATTCCAAGTTTTGAGAATATCTTTTATAACTTCGTATGAATAATTTCCAACGGTTTGTCTGAAGAATTCAGAAACTATCGAAGTTTTATAAAAAGATTAAAAGTAATTTTATCAATTTAATAGAAAAAACTGATTTTATCATTTATTTCAATTGAATAAGTCTCACAGGTAAATAAATTTTAATATGACAGATTCAAAACAGACTCCTACTCTTGATAGAAATCATGAAAAAATGAAATCATAGTTTAATGGAATTATTCAATAAAAAAATATACATGAAAAATCACAAGTATTCGTTTGCTCATGAACTCACACAAAACCATGAAAAAGACCATGAAATTGAAGTTTTTTAAAGCCACGTTGCTCAAATCAGTTTTATTGTATATAGATCTATGAAAGATTGTACAGACATTTATAAAATGTTTCGAAAACAGAAAAAACTCAAAATTGATGTAAATTATCAACCGGTATTCCAGTCTTGATAAGATCAGCGATAATTTCCTTGCAACTTCAAAGCACTAAATTTTCTTTAGTTTTTTGATAAATATCTAAGAATGTTTCAGTCATTATATACATAAAAATTTATCAAAATATGATAGCAAAAATAAATGCGAACTATTTTTCGTTGTAAAATTAAATTCATTTTTAAAACTACGGTCTTAGTGAGATGCAATTTTAGAAAATTTACATGGCTCAAAGTTGCATTTGTGTGTGCAACAGTAAATTACGGGACAGTTTGTTTACAAAGTTAATTTTTTTGTTATTAACGTTGAATCTTTTGATTGAAACAAATTCAAGCCAAAACTTTTTTTCCAATTTTCAGGTTGAATTTTAAAAATGTCACGTTTATCACATTTCAAATTTGAATTTCAGTGGTGAAAAAATATTTTTATATTTTTTGAAAATTTTCAGACTTATTTATTATTATTTTTTAAAATTATTTTTCATGAATGTCAAATTTCAAAATGGCTGTGTACAAATAGAAACGTTTTCATAAATTTCTACATTGTCGAATTGCCACCGTACCACAAAAGTGCGCTGGAAGAAAATTGTAAAACTACATCAAAAATGGATAAAACCATTGTGCAAAATTTTTATTTGAAAAAACATCTAAAAAATTGCATAGAAGCATTGGGTGAAATTTTTATTTAAATTAAACAAGAAAAATGAAAAAGTGGATTTAAGTACAGTGTGGAAAAACAAGCAGCTGAATGGTTGGAAAAAATGATTTTCTTGTGAGTCAGGTCTGGAAAAACTTTTTGTACTCAAGTTTTATGAAAAATTAATTCCATGCTAACGCATTGAGTTTGGAGTTTACAAATCTGATGCAAAATAAAAACTCCCAGTTTTTCAAATTTCAGTCAATTTATCATTTGAGAATCTGACCATAGAAATTCAACTTATATTTAAAAAAAACTAAAAAATGGATTTGAAATGCTGTTCATAGTATTGATTATTCATTCAATTTAATCCTCTTTTTCAAAGTACATTGTTCGTCTTTTAATTTCAATACATAAAACGAGCACTGGGCACTATTTGTCAGTTCTTCCAACACTTTTCGAAAACATCAATCTATTTCTAAAATTAACCAAGAATTGTCGATTTTTTAAATAAAAATGAACAAAAAAAAAGAGTAATTATTTGAAAACCCGATAAAAAATCATTATTGATTTTTGAGCTCAAACAAAAAATTATAAAAATATCAAAACCGATTTGAAAAATGAAATTCGTAGTTTAAAAGTTCAAAAATTAATTTTTGATAGAAACATTCAAATGTTAATTCTTTTTATTTCACCACCTTTCCAAAGCATTTTCTCAAACAAATAAAAACTTCTAATAAAAAATTTAATATTTAAATTCTATTTAAACACGAAATAATAAATTGCAAATAAAGAGAGAAAATAGAAGCTGAAAGAAAGGAATCGAATATAAGTACACACACACACACCCCTCGCCATTGTAAGATGAACTCACGGTTAATATTAAGTGTTTTTGAAATTTTTAAAAATAATACTCTAACAAATATATAGAACAATTAGAAAGTTTCCAACAATTCATTTAACAGTTTGTTTTGGTTGATAAACTCTGGAACTATGGATATGAAAATCTAAGTATTATTAAACTATTTTTTTGAGAAATTTTGAGATTAAACAGTAAAGCTTATGTGGAGTTTGGTTTGAAAAATTTTCCAATAAAATCCACAAGGATATCATTTTACATTGGAATTGTTTTTTGTAGATAATGAATTGATAATGAGAGACTGAATAACACCAGTTAATGTAAAAACTTGTATATAAAATCTTTTTGTGAGTTTTATTGTAGTTTAAAAATATTAAAAACTTATAAAACGAGTAAATCTATCTTTAAAAGATACAAAAAATTATTCTTAAGCCGTTGCTGTTTATTTCAACACTTTTTCATTCCAATCATTGAACCACTTGTGAAGAAAACAGCCAGTAAATCGTCCCCCAACCTAAAAAAATTTAATTCAAAAAGTCAATATTCACACCATCATCCGGAATTTGGTTGCTTATTAATCGTTCATCCTAAGCTTTCATTTTGAAGAACTTTTCTTGAAAATCATTTTCGCAATCTTATTTTTATATATCTTTTGCTTCCACTTTTTTGATTCTTTCCAATCTTTTTTTCAAGACAAGCTAGTCAAATCTACTTTTTTTATTACTATATTTTTTTTATTAATTTTTTATTTTTTTTTCAAAACCGTTAGAGACATTAACTTGAAGTTAAGACATATTCATTTCTCAAGTTTTTTAGGCATACCATTTCATCTGATCTTCAAAAATGCTCAATTCAACGGCTCAAACCAACTCAACTTTTCAAAATCACTCAGCTAAGATTCAGGTTTGTATTATATTCATATAATCAAATAACATAAAACCAGATTTGTTTGATAAACCTATAACCAATAGATATAAACCCCAAAAGCCATGAAATTATGAAGCTCATTTTAGTAGGCCCCTATACAAATGACACCAAAGAACTTGGCATTGCATACATAAATGATAGGGTGTTCTATGAGATTTTTATTAGAAAGACTTTATGATTCGTTGTGGCAATTTTGAAAAATTAAAGTAGTAGCCACATAGCAGTGAACCGACTTAGATGTATTTTTTTATTTGCACTCACTCCCAAGAGAACTATCCGCTGTTTTCAGGTTCGTTTTGCTTTATGGTTTGTACTAGTGGTATAATATCAAAATATATACAATATTCTTAGTGGATAATAAAACTAGAATTTCTCAGATCAAACAATAACTGTATTTTTGATGTATAAGAATTACAAGGTATAAAGGACAATCAAAGCTAAATTTATAAGTTCAAATAGAGGGATATAATGATTAAAATAGTTATTTCTCTTGAAAGCATGTGCTAATCGTACAAATGAAAACATATGCAAAGCTGCACAATAGAACAGTGATGGATGGAGTGAAAATGTAATGTAGGTTTGGTGTAGTACACTGTAAGCATTAACACGGAATAAAAAAATCAACTATATTTTTTCTTAAATAGTTTTTTTAGATGAATTCTTCCGAATGTTTGAACAGTTAAAAGAAACATTGCCGTGAAAATAACTGGAAGGTTTTACATAACCAATAAAGCAAAGTTTTTAATAAGATAATTATTAGTTTAGTTTGAATATATTGTTTTAAAAATGTTTTTTGACTACTTTTTTTGAATAAATACCAATGATATTGATCATGATATTAAGTAACATCGACAAAATAATTAAAAGCTTACACTTAATTGAATTTTTAATCAAGCATAGAACGCCCACTACTACAAATAATTCAAATAGATACTGTTACAAAACAATTCTCAAATACACATAATGAAAATGAATATAAATTTTCATTAAATTTGTTCATTGAGTTTCAAGTTCATGATGAAACGGAGTTTGGTGTGGTTTGACTACTATGTTTTGAATGAATTGCTAGCAAAATTCTTTTAAACCTTGGTGTTATGATGTAGCTGAACCACCGAGAGATTTTAAACATGAAGGCATTCAACTTTTATTTTGAATTTTTCTGTAAAAAACGTCAAAAATGAGTCAAAAATTTTGATTTAGTTGAGTTTGATGTCTGAAAGTGGCGATATCTCAGTTATTTTCTGTTATGGGCCGATGCATGCACGGAATTCTATTTTATTTTAAACTTTATGTTGTGCTATTTAATGTTTCAAAATCTGTTTTCAATCAATGTCATTTTGATTATTTTTTGTTTTTAAAAGCTTGAAACTCATTTCTTGAATATTTGTTTGAATTTAAAATGTACCATTCAATTTATAACTCGAACAATTCAGAGTTACCGTAGCTGAATTCATTTGAAAAGCAGAAATAGAAAAATTTTTTTAAAAGAATTATATTTCAACATTCAAAGAGTGCCACACAATAGTTTAGTTAAATAGTATACATCGCTTTTGTTCATGCGTGGAGTCCTAGTTTTAATATATGGGAAACATTGTTTGCCAACAAAAAATACGCCATAGAATTAAGTGTTTATTTCGCATAAAATTCAATTGTTTTGATATAAAAATACATTTTCTATTTAACTAGAAGTATATTCTAAAAAAAAAGAAAAAGGACAAAATGTTGTAGCGTCAATCCGAAAGTTTCTAGACCACATCGTATTTTTTTTACAACAGATAGCTTGACACAAATTTTATAATATAACCATTTTATAATAATTTAAAAAATTTATCTTTTCTTATATATTATTTTTTTAATAGTTTCCCGCAAAACATGCAGCTAATCAGTGCGGTTACACGAGTGATCGCATCAATTAATGAAATCAAACTGGGCGTTGTTGTAGGTGTGTCACGTTGCTAATTTCCAAAAATTTTTTGCAGTTTTTCAGAATTTTTTATTTTTGTTGTTTTTTCAGTTTTTTGTTGTTTGATAGTAGTTTTTCAGTTGGCCAGTAACTTTGAATGAGTCTTTATGACTCTTTGAATGGGGTTTTTATACTGTGGAAATTTCCGAACTTATTTAAAATTGAAGCTATCTGTTATCGATTATTTTCAAGTTGATATAATCTTTAATTTATAGAATTGCAATAAGACAAATTCGAAGTAATAAAAACAATGAAAAAATATAAGAAAAGTAATATACAAAATAAATTCAAAAAAGTTATTTTGGTTTGATATCCAGTTGCCTCTAAAAAATTAAATTTTTTTTTGTTAAATTTAAAATTATACTGATGTTTTTTGAGATTTAATATAAATCAACCAGGTGTTATTTGAAGGACGAAATGAAAAAACCGAGCCGTTTCTTATTAGAAAAGACGTTGCTTTTTTAATTTTTTGAAAAATAAGAACTTTTTCAACATTAATTTGATATTATTCTGAAAAACCGATTGATGATCTGTAAAAAATTGAAATTTGAACAAAAAAAAGCTATAAAGCAGGTTAGAGACCGCTTAGGAATGCTGAAAGGAGAAGTCATGAGTTGAAAACAGTGAATAAACCAAATCTTTGAAGCCGATGTGACAAACTTTCAAAAATTTATCCAGTTTTTCAAAAAATGAGCAAAAACTTGATTGTTTTTTTTCAAGTTTTTGTGAGAAAAATTTGTTTGAAAAAATTTTGGATAAAATATTCGGGGAATATATTTAGATTAAAAGTCATTTTGTTAGTGGTGGAAATAAAAAAGTTGAAATTATGTAAAAACATTTCAACGATTTTTTATCCTAAAATATTTACAAACCTTTAAATTCAAGTTAAAAACGAAGAAAAAAAAATTTTTCACTGAAGAATGAAAAGAATTTTTTTGGAAAGTGAAATAATTGTAAAAGCTTTTTCCATTCATAATCAAAGTAGTAAAAAAATTCAAATTAATGAATTTTCAAATTTTTACATGGTTCATTAGTTTAAATTTGTCAAAAAACTTAGAAAATATATCTTCTATTTAAAAAATATACGAAATAAAATGTTCAAAAAAACTATAACTAATAATATCCAGTCATTTGAAGACTTGATGAAATTTTCGAAGTTTAACTCCTGAAGTTTCAACGATTTTATGATGACGTTGGTAAGCTATATTATATTAATTATATTATTAATTATATCAGTTATTATATTAGTTCATACTGCTGTACGAGTACAAGTAACTAGGGTTAACATCAAACGGTGATCACGTCGAAAATTCTCACTCCAAACAATTGTATTGATAAACAGTTGAAATTTTGAAATGAATTACTAACTTTCACATTGAAAATTTATTTTTTAGAAAGATATCGAGTTTTATTCGAGTCTACTAATGTTTAAGAATGTCATGTGCGCGCGTAGCTACGGCAATCAATCAAAAATTATTTTTTTCAATTTTTCCATCTATTTATTATTCATTGATATTCTTTTTATTCAATTTTTCGTTAAAAACCTAATGTAACTGGGACTTTTTCTTTGGAAATCTGAAACATTTTGAAATGTAATAAAATCTCCCGGATTTTTGAATGTCTGCATGCGATTTTGCAGTTATCTATTTAGTAACTATTGTTTTTTTGTGCTCATGAAACATTTTCAAAAACTTTTGACTACTCTTAAAAAGCTTTTAAAAAATTTTCGAGTTTCACCAAACAAATCATCCAAAAAAATTTAAATTTTTAAAAATTTCAAAAAAATGAAAGTTATTTTTAAACTATAGATTCTCCCTTCTCAATTAAATCAAATTGATATTCGATTTCAGCGTACATGCAAGAATATCTCATAAAAGGAAATCATTTTACAGAATAAAAATTTACTGGGTAACTTTAAACAGCTATAAAAAAGCCATAAACGCTAACACTCGAAAAAATTTACAAACACACAAAAAAACAAACACAAAAACAAACACACACAAACAAACACACTCACAATGTAAACATAAAACAGCCAGAGAGGAAGGCGGCATTGAGAGAGACGCGATGATGCAGAAATATTAAAGATGGTGTACTGATCGTGGTGGTGATTGTGTTGGTGGTGGGTGATGGTGGTGGTAGGTGATGGTGGTGGTGTGAAAGTGGTGTGATGATGGTGGTGGAGATGTGATGATGGTGGTGGAGATGTGATGATGGTGTAATAATGGTGGTTGTGATGGTGGTGCTAGAGTTATAATGGTAGTTAAGTTGGTGGTTGTACAAAAGGCTTAGTGGTAGTGATTATATTAATTGCATGGTTTGTTGTTGTGTTATAGGTGTGCTAATGAAATTATATTAAAAGCGTGTTGGTTGGGGTTGTACTAAGAGTGCTGGTATATATAGTGGAGTCCTACCATAGGGTCTGTTGAGATGGTAGGCCTGTTGTTTACAAATTTGTCTAATCATATTTTTGTTAGATAAAATATTTTGGGAAACTTTTTGAATAGTTTTTCCAATGAAGATTTCCATGGTTTTTTCAAAATACTAAAACACATTCTATAAAAGTTCAGTTGAAAATCAGTATAAGTGAAGTGTTACTTAGAAAATAACCAGTCAAAAACTTGGGATAATCTGTTGATGAAAATGCATCAATACGTGACAGATTGATTGTATTAAATGTCAGTCAACGGATGATAGTCAGGTTGATAAAATCAAAAATATTCCTAAAGGATTGTTTTTAAAACTGAAATTTTCAAAGCTTTTCTAGATATTGGGTTTTTTATATTACTGAGTTATTTGAGATTTTCTCACTTGAAATCTGATATTTGGAGTTTTGGGTATTGATTGAATTAAATGAATTGTATTTGAAACAACTAAGTTTACACCATTAAGTATTAGGTGTCTTAAGAAAGAAATACAAGAATACAAGAAACATTTCACAAACTAAACTTCAGTGTAGTGAATTTGAAAAAACATTCATTTTGACGAACTTACTTTTTTGAAACCGATAGAAGTAGAACTAATCAGATATGTTTTTTGAGAATGTCGATGAGTGTCCATGGTTGAAGAGAGGGTAAGAAGTTTCCAAAAAACAGTTTAAATACTTTTTCAAAAATTGTTCAGTTGTTTTGTAGAATAAGAATAAGTTAAGTGGGTGAAAAAGTTAGATTGAAGAGTTGTAGTATGGAAAAAAACCTTAATTTGCATATGAAGAAATTGGATGCACAACGCTTTCAAAAATATTTTGCATTGAAACTCAGTGCATTTTTTAATTGAATTGTAATGAATATGAGAAAAATTTATTTGAAATTTGAGTTAAAAATATGTTTTTATTTCTTTCCAAACAAAAAAAAACGCTTTTTTACAGTTTAAAATTGAATTTCTATTTCCATCTTTCTTTCAAAACTTTGACAACATGAAAAAAATGGATAATCAGATGTAAAACTGGAGTTTTTTTTCATTGGAATTAAAGATTTATTTTTTTAAAATTCAATTTAAAAAAAAATTCTATTTTTGTATAATGTATTTTGAGAAAAAACATAAATTCAATTAGAACTTTTCATTATGATATTAAGCACCTTTACACCTTTGATATTTATGGAGGAATAAAGCCTGCTTTTCACTGTTGAAAAAAATTTTTCTTTCTTTTGAAGCTTCATTAAACACAAAAAAAAATTTTTTTCTCCCATTTATTCTTTCACAACCATCAATGTAAAAAAATTTAAACTACGACTTAGTTTAAAAACTCAAACAGTATCAAATTCAAAAAATAGAGCCGAGAAAAATTCATTCAAAAAGCCAAACTCAACGAACCCTTCTTCTAAAACCCCCCTTAACCGCAAATTATTATCACATCGCTTTCAGACACAGTATCACACATAAATATAAGTAAACACTTTTTTTATTCAATAAATTCATTAAAAAATATATCAATTTAAATATTTTGTTGAAAAATCGTACAAAACTTAAAAAATACTTCAAATCTTGTTAAAAAAAAATCTAAAATATCTACAAAATTAGAATAAATTGAAAAAACCAAAGATATTGAAACTTTCAGTAACAACAGTGGTTATGCATTTAGAAATACGCACATAAAGTCCGTTATGTCTTCGATTTATTTTTGAATTTTTATGGATGTTTGATTTGAAAAATAAATAAAATTATGCCTTTTAAACACAGCTAAAATAAAACCATGAAGTAAATTAAACTAGAAAAAAGCAAGTTTATTAAAATCAAGGTTATATGTTTAAACTTGATTTTGTAATAAATTTTCCAAAATAATATTTTTATTTAATTATTTGATAAATCTTTTATTGGCTTTTTTTATTACTTTTCTTATATCATTTCTGTAGTCTTTTGATAAGGTGGCACTTGGTGGATATTATAGCTTTTGTTTTAATGAAGCTTTAGAGAAACAATTTTGGTTTTTGAAATGCTATATGGTTTGTTTGAAGAAAAATTTTCGACGTAGTGGAATATATTAAACAACGGAAATAAAAATAGACTTTTCAGACGTCTTTTATAGAAACTGAGTTCATTGTATATTGAACGCTATAAAATTTCTCAAGTAACGAAAGAAATTGCAGCTGAATATGAAAAAATATTTTTGAATCATACTTTTTGAAAATTTATGAAGTAAACTTCTTTTAAAAAAAGTTAAAAAAATTATTTTTTTCAAATTTATTGGATTTTCATTGTTAATTTATTTAAATTATAAAAAATTAGAATCATTCATTTAAAAGATTTCGAATTTTGGAAAATTATTTTTCATAATAAACTCATAGTTCTTTTGAGTTGAATAGTATTACGTTAGTTTTTTGTTCTTTTTTTGTTTTTTTTTTGTTTTCAATTTTATTTTTAAATTTTTGTTTGTTTATTTAGTATTGTTTTGTATCGTGACGAAAGAAGACGTATTCATATTAAAAGTTCGTGCTTTTTCAGTGTGTTTTATACTATGCTTCTTTATTTTATTCGGTTTTTTTGAGTTTTTCCTTTTAAATTTGATTTTCGTTTTCAATTCCACTTCTAAGATTTGATTTCAATAGCAGTTATTATTGGCTTTTATTTTTGGTAAAAAATATTAATTAGAAATTTTATAAATTGGTGCTAAAAAATCATTTATTTTTCTTGTATGGTTTGTTTCTGCTTTTATGAATTTTGAATTAGCAACTTTTAAATTTCAGATTTTTAAAAGCATAGTTCATTTTTTGTGTTTTATTGCGCAAATTTTTTATTCTAAACAATTCTTAAATACGTTTCAAAAGCTTTCCACAAATTGTATATAAATAGTTTTATAATTTTCCTTTCACAATGGTTCCCTGAAAGCTTTTTTCCTAAAAGACAAAAAAACTATATTCCATATTTCCAAGTGGATGATTTATGAAAGATTTTATGAACTTCCGGAAAACTCTTATCACTTTATCTTTGTATTAAAAGACCCGGTTTGTTAATCGCTCAAAGCAGATTTTGCATCTCACGGCTCGAACCATACCTAAAATACCCATAATAAACTCCACTTTGAGTTGGTAAGAATTTGAAAAAATAACTGGAAAAGTTTCGGAAGTGCTTAGAGAAGAATTTGAAAACTAACTATGAATTTTTTTTAACTATTCTATTTATTTTTAATCAATTGAACCGAGCTGTTTCAATTTGTTGTTAAATTTCATTTTTCGTGTTGTTTTTTATAATATTTCTTATAATATAATTTTTTTGATGTTTATTTTTGGGGGTTACCCGAACATTTCTAGTTTTTCTCCAATGGCAATACTCATTAAACTTCATAACAGTTGAGTGGCACAGTCAATACTGGCCGTGTCTCAAATAAATTTTCAACTTGTGCCACTAGCTTACTTTAATTTATGAAGGTTCCTATTCGTTTTCAAAAGAAAAGTGTAAAAACTCAACAGAAAATTTTTTCGTTTGAAACAAAAAAAACTAGTTTTGAATTTATTTGAATTTTGAAAATAACATTTTAAATTTTAACACGTTTTAGGCGATATTGCTTCGATAAATTATTCCTCTTAATCAAAGATAAGCTATCTCTTATTCATCTTAATGCTATATCCATACAGTTTTTCTTTTAAAATTTATGTGGCAGATAATTTCTAAGTCGATTTTTTAAACTTTATTGCATTCTTTTTATAAAAAATAGTATATTGATCAAGTAATTATCACAATATATTGTCGAAAAAACTCGGCATACATCAGGTCTTAACAAAAAAACTGCTTTTTTGTAATTACAGAGTTTATAAAGTTTAGAACCGACAATACTTTAAAATAATTCTACACAAGTTTACTTTTAAAGTAAATGTAAACAATTCGACATGAATAACTAGGATATGTTTTCAAACTCCTCGAAGATTTTTACATTGATTTTTTTGAAATAAATCTTCACATTAACATAGAGCATCACCATTATCGACTAGAAAATTCATCTTCGAGTTTCCCGATTTTTTGAAAAATATTTTTTACTTTTTAGTGGTTAGAGACATTATTTTTAATTTGAAAAACTGTTTTCATGGTCATAAATAAAATCTGCGTTTATATACTTTTCAAAAATAAAGAAGAAAGTGTGAAACTTTTGCAATTTATAACGCTTTCACTTATAACGTTTTCTACACTGTAATTTTTCAGATCTACAGAAGTTTTCAAAAAATTTTTGTAGATGTTTTGAAGTCTCAAAAGTTTTGTTTCTAAAAATATGTAATCCCTGAAAACATAAAGTTTTGAATAAACACATATTTCCAAGCTGAAAAGAACAAATCGAAAGTAAATCCTTATTTATTCAAAGACATTTGTTAAGGAACATCAAAAGATAATAAGCCCGTATGAATATTCATCTATATGATAATTCATTAATAGAAAATCGCTAATAAAACAGCATTTTTGAGGAATATTTATCTATTTATAAATTTATTGGAACAATTTTTTATATGTATTAAGTTAGAAATGTATCATAAAACTAGTACATTCGTTTTAAAACATATAATTTTTTTTTTCTATAAAAACATTCTTGTTTTTATAAGCCCTCAGATATTTTTGTTTCAATGAAAACGCTTTTCGGTTTAAAATTACAGCACTCTCACGACATTTTCAGATAGTTGGAAGCTTTTGTAATCGCTTAATAAAATTGAAAATGCTTTTTCGTGCCCTTCGGAGCGTTTAAAAATGCTAACTTCTGCAGTTTAGGCGTTTTAAAGATTGTTTTATGTGTTTTATTAATAAGAAACTGACTTTATATTTGACGAAAAATTTTTAAATGACGATTTGTATTAATTTTTGTGTTTATTTACTGAAACATGGTTGAAAATTTTATATAAATTCACTTTTAATTATTTTTTTCTTTCTTGTATCATGATTTCTGGAAAGAGCCAGAACACAAATTTTAATTATTTAATGAAATTTTCCAATAGAATTCATTTATGAATATTAATAAAACATATGTAAATAGTCATGAATATTAACGTTTCTTATGTAAATTAAATTAGCTAGTAGCTTTGGTAGCACCGATCAATGGCAGGTTGTACGCATTTGTACAGCTTTTAAAGCCATCAGCCCACTAACTTTTTAACTTTTCATTATGAATTTCATCTAAAAAACATTGTGGTTATGTCAATTGACTTGAAAATTTTTTTAGTTATTTCCGCTAAAATTGGGCTGGTGTGTTTTTTAATGCCACGTTTTAAGATTGAGTTATAATTCACCTTTTAATGTATATCTCTCAAAAAAGTTCGTTTCTCAAGGTCTATTATTCATATGTCAAAATATCTGCAAATTTGAGAAGTTATTTTGCAAGATTAACTGCAATTGAAAAAAAATATATTTCTGTGAGAAAATAAGGAATGCCTAAGTTTTTGGCCTCCACCAGTCGAAAAAATAAATCATACCCCAATTAACCCTGCACACTGCAGTTTCGAGTTTTTTTCTTTCTTTTAACATCTTTCTTTCAATTACGGTGAGCAAGAATTTAATCGAAATTACTTTTTTTTTTTAAATCAACAAAACCGAGTGTCTTGCAATAGTTTCAAAAGGAGCTCTTATCATCAGATAATTGTTCATAGAAGAAAGTGACTAAAATTAAACTTAAACTTGAAGCCACTTTTATTTTTCTTGAAAATTATAATTAAGCTTGAAATATCACTTATCTATTTGAAAGAAATAATTATAAAAATTCAAAAAGCACTGCAAACAATTGAAAATTAACTAATCAAAGCTATAATCCAAAAATAAAGAAAAAAAATGAAAAACTGATTTAGATGGAAAAATGAAAAAATCAAAGTTCTTTTCGAAAAAGCAATAAATTATGGATACAAGAGCAGTTTAAAAAACTAACAGAGGTAGTTATTGGTGTCATCTAAAGAGGAATGTGACTGTTATGACAAATGACGAAAAAATTATGAGAACACTTTTTTGGGTTTTTTATTTTCCAATAACAAGATTTTTTTTCTAATTTAAAAATTTTTTTTCAAATAAATTTTTAAACGTTAGGTTTTCATACATAAAGAATAAAAAGAACTAGACATAACTTTATGTTTAATCATTAATAAAAATATGCAGAAAACATTTCAGTTTGTGGGTCTTCAAATAAATAGAGAAAACAAGCAGGCGATAACTAACAGATCAGAAGCGAAGAACATGAAACAAATATAATTTAGCGCTAATCTATTCTGATAATAACAGTTTTTTGTCTTTGAATGTTTTGCGTTTAATATTAGTAGAAGATGTTTTCAAATATAAACAATCAGACTTAAAAGGTCGTTTGTTGGTTTATGGCCAAAATTATTTCAAAAATTTTGAAGATTTTCAGAAATTTTGTTCTAGTTGTTCTTGAAAAACTATAAAAGTTTTATATATATATGGTATAATTCAAATGTAGCAAAAAATTTTGCAGTTTTTTTAATGAAAAATTTCGTCAATAAGATATCTAATGATTTTGCCTCGTAAATACTTGGAATTCAATATGAATAAGGCTTAAATAAAATTAAAATTGAATTTAGTAAAAACTTTTGCAATATTCGAAAATAAATTCTAATAAAAAAAAATATTTCAAAAAAAGAATGTGAAGATTTCTACAAAAATGGAATTTTAACAATTAAATAAAAAAACAATTTAATAAAAACGTTATAAAACCAAATTACAAGTAACCCTGTCATAAAATAAATCTATGATAAATATACAAATACAATCAATGATAATATACCAACGTATACTATTTTATAGACAAATACTCCATCACACGCCATTATAGCCCATATAAATAATACCACATATCCCACACGCGAAAACTCAAGTATCAAAGCTAGCCATTGAACGTTGTAGGTTTAGAGGAATTGTGTATTTAAGCTTCTGCACCAATGCTTTGTTTAAATGTGCTCAATTTTCAGCTAGAGTTACTTGGAATCGGGGTTTACAACCTTGGTGGTCTTAACTGGAGATTGGTTGAATTTTGTTGATTCAGCGTTAAATTTTGTTTTTAGATTTTCTAGTTTACGAAGAAGTTTAGACTCGGCTTTAAGTTAAAATTTATTGATGTGAAATTTTCAATTTTGACGGGCGAGCGTCGATTTGAAAAAAATCTTTCAATTTTAAAATTAAATTTTTAAAACCTCAATCAATATGTTATGAAAAATTAAACATATACAGGATCGAGCTTACATCATTCAAAATGGCATCTCAAAATAAAAAGCATTTTTTCAATTTATTTTTATTTAAAAAAAAATGTCAATAAAATGTCTGGAAAAACGATGAGAAATTTTGAACAAATAAACTTTGCCAGCAATCAAATAGAAGAACGCCACAAAATCATTGGCTGCCTTTTGTATATTCCACTTTTCCTCTCACGTCTCACAAAAAAATAAAAAAGTTGCCAATGAAAGAAATGGCTAGATTTTTGTCAAAAAACTCAAAAATTTATTTTTCCTAATTTTTATTTAAAATATAATTCCAAGTGTCAGGTATTTGAACTTTTTTTCTCAATTAGTTTGTCACGAGTCTCTAAACTTGTTAGCAACAAAACTTTCCAATACATCTGGAAAATTTTTCAAATAGAATTGATTGGTTCCCAGTAATTCAGTTTTATTTCAGGATTTCAAATACAGTTATTGGTTCTGTTAAATGGAAAAAGGTTTGAAACTCAAAAGCAAATAAATTTCATCTCTGAATCCAACACAAACAACAACTGACAAAGGTTTCAATGGAGCAAAAATTTGAACTAAAAATAATTTGAAAAAATGTAATCTTGCCATTCAATGCGAAAAATTTCAATATCGATGTGAGTCCACAGAGAAAAATATGAAAAAATTGGTAGTTCATGAATTTATATAGAAGTTGAAATTAGATTCAAAAAAATTCTATGCCATTTTCATGTTACGACTTATTTAATTATGAAAACAACTTTTACTATTTTTTAGTATAAAAAAATGGAGAAATGCGTATCAGTGGAATTGATATCAAAGTTTGGGTAAAAAATTTAATAAAGAAAATTTTCGAGCTATGAAAAGATGTATTTTTAATATTTGAAATCATTTGATATCAAAGTATTCTATCTCCAAAATTCTCAAGTGATTTTCATCGACAGCTCAAAAACAAATCTAAATTTAACTACAGTATTATATAGGCAATTAATTTAGGCTGTGATTAGCCAATTTTTCAGTTATTTTTGAAACGCACATCTCTAGACACTCTCTGAATCCCAGAATGATTTAAAAATATTTTTAGCTATTTTCTGTCACTTTATCGACAAACCTTTATAGCAGATGCTCATGTTTTGATTATCATTATTTTGATTTTTTACACATTATTATTTTTATTATTCAAACTTTTTTATCTCTATTTAAATTTTGTTTTATTTTGTGATAGTTTTTTTGTTCGTTTTTTTAATGTAACTTTCCCAATCTTAATGTATTATCTATGCATTTCGGTTTGTTCTCATTATAACTCATTTATTATTCATATTTTCTATCAATCATTCTTCTTGTATTTTACTGCATCGATTTTCGTGCAAAAACTATCAGAAGCAGAAAAGCCTAATTCTTCACGCCGTCGTAAGCACGTCAAAAGCAATTTTTCAAAACCCAATATGAAGGTACGAGACGTTTTGAAACACACAAAACATCAAATTAATTTTCTTTTGTCGTGTGTGAGTATTGCACTATATAAATGAAGTAAAGTTACTTTTGGATTTTTTATTTTAGGTTGTAATTAATGTCAAGAATTTACTAATTGGTTCAGTCTTGATGAAAATGTTATAGAATATTAATTTATGCTCAATCAAAATCGGGATTATTTTAAAAAAACTGATGAACCAAAAGACTTGGAGAAGAATTTACTAAGGAAGGATTAATGAGAACATATGATATAATTGAGCTTAAAAAAATTTATTTTTTCATTAATATTTTTGTTTTAAAACTGCTCAAACTAGTAAATTTTTTTGTTGGTTCACGCTACTCAAATCAAAGTTTTTGACGTATTATGTGTGTTTGAAGGAGGCTGTGGAGACGGAGAATATAAAAATAAGCAATATAAAAATGAGATTTATTGGAATTAATGGAAAAATATTTCATTTTATTTCATTTTTAAGTCAAAATGCACAAAAAATTGATGAATAGTTTTATTTTTAGAATCAAACACTTTGCCGTATTTAACATTCCAAAGTTTCATATATTAAAGTTGCAATTGCCAAATAGTGTTTTATATTCAAGAATTGGATACTTATAAGCTCAATTTGTTTTTTCTTAAAATTTTTTGCTAGTTTCAGTTTTTTAAATATTTTTTTTGAATTAATGACACTTATCAAAAATTTTTCATCAAAACTGATCAAAATGGGATGATTTTTGAATTCCAAGACATGCTTCTATGGGCGTTTCTAATATTTTTCAAATACTTTTGCTATCTAGCAAATTTTGAGAAAAAATATTTTTTTCGTTATTTAGTTTGAGTTTTGGTTTTCATAAAGTGTTTGTTTTTTTTACTTGTAAAATTTTTTTTTGTATTACTAGAAAGTGCGTTGGGTTTTTTATACAATGACATTAGGTGAAAGTTTCTCTTGATTAAAAAACCTTGGAAACTTGCACTTTTTGATTGCTACGACCAGGTTCAAACTATCTTTTGTTTCGAAAATTTATCTACTATTTCGTTTTCTATTTAATATGTTTCCTAAAAATTATATTTACATTCAAATTAAAAACAAATAAAAAATTTTAAGTCATGAAAAAATCTTTATTTCAACAAAAAACACAAATTTTTTTTAGAATTAAGGCTCATAATTTTAAAATAATTCAAGAATTTTTATAAAATAAAAAAAACACCAAAACTTCAAAGTAAAATTTATTTTCATGTTAACCCGGTTCAGAATCATTCAACTTCCGGTATATAAATTCAGAATTTTTTGTTAATTTTCGAACATTCATCAACAATAAAATATTATCCATGGAGCCGAAAATTTTTACCAAATATATAATCGTCAGCTCCCTCCACGTCCCTCCAACCTTCTGCAATAATTCTAAACTGACATGATTTATCTCTGGAAATAATCAATCGAAATACTTCTGCTACCACTTTTTCCCTTTTTTTTCGAACACTAAAATATTGAAGTTTTAAACAAAGCGTTTTTGTTGTTGAGTATTTGAAAGGTTATGTTCTAAAAGTTAAGCTTGATATTATAAATAGGTTAAATTGTTAAATTAATTAAGAGTTATCACTGCTATTACTTTTAAAAGGCAGTGCCAATTGGCTTTCTTGTGTGGAAAATAGGAGAGAGAATGAGTTTCATTTTTTCAACCTTTTACATTGACAACTAACATATAGTTCTCATTCAATTTAACAGCAGATTTTTATGATAGTTTTTTAATGAAAACGAATGAGTTAATGTGCTGGAAAATATGCTAGCTGGGCGTTTTTGAAAGCTTTTTGTAACTACATTTGTAAAAATTATTTTTTAGTGGTTTTTTACATTGTGTTTTGAATGTATTTTTTAACGGCTGTTTTCACAGTTAAAAATTCTCTTAAATGAAAAAATTTTTTTAAAAACTTATTTGCTGTTTATTATTGATATAGTTCTTTTATAAAACATTTTTACTCAATGGTATTTTCTAAATCAACACAAGGAATTAATGTTTCGTTATTAGTTATTCGGAACAAGTATGCACTCAACTTTCCAATATAGTTTTCCATTAGCTTTTTAACTTTAATAGATATTGTCAAGTTTTACTTCATTAATCTTCAATCTGATGTATAAAAAGTTTTTTGAAAGTTTAAAATTTTTTATTCAGTTCTAAAATTAGCTATCTCAAGTTTAAAAAAATGTTTTTGGAAATATTATCAATAAAAAAAACATTTAAAACATATTTTATGTTTAAAACTTCACTGGCTTTTTGAAAACTGGTCAACTATCTAATTCTGTTTTTGAGATTTAGTTTAAAGTTCATGCTTAGAGAAAACCTCTTGAACTAACAGCATCTGGGGACGTTCACACAAAACAGCAGATTAGTTCTGAAAAAGTTCAGTCCTTATTAGATTTGCAAACTGTGTTTGAGTTCTGTATGTTTTATTTTAGTATTAATAAGAACAGATTTAAATATTTTTTTTTAAAATCTACTTCTAAGACATATCCTTACCATTTAGAATTCATAAAAGCCGCTATTTCGATAAACTTTCCGAAACCGTGTGTGAATGATTACAGGCGAATATGGTTTTATAACGGTCGTTACAGCTAGGATGATTGAGGCATTTGGAGGGTTCCAAAGATGAAAGTATAATCGTTGTTTATCATGGTGGCTTGCGTCTTGTGTTAGATCAAAGATGCTATTTGGTTTATTAAGAAGTGCGGGATTTCGGAGTTGGTTTTATGGTGGCAAGATTAGAATAGTCATGTTCTAACATTGCTCAGTCTTATTTAGACTGCTCTTAATCAGTCTGACTGCTCTTAACAGAATGAGATAATGCCGCACAAATTGTATTGAATTTCTCTTCAAATGATAATTAAAAATAAAAGTTTTTTACTCTACAAAGATATTCTTATTCCGTCATAAACAACTTTAAGATCCATTTTTGAGGCGCTTGATGCGTTCTTTTGGACACATCTCCATGGCTACTAATGCTTTATAATGGCGATACAAAGAAAAAAGTATCACCTAGTTATTTTACTTTTTTTTAATTTAAAAGTGCAAAACAAATTTATAATAGCTAACTTGAGAGAAGTTTGTAGATTGTTTGAGTTCTATTTTTGATAAGTTTATCAACTGGTGTCATATCTCAGAATGTTTCATTCAAAGAAAATACAAATCGTAAACACATATTGAAAATCGTCACAAAGATTCGAGAATTTTCATAATTAAGAGATTTTTTCATCCTGACTTTATCTTGATGTTCATTCCTGCATTAGTTTGTGATGTCTTGATTCAGGGGATGTATATTATTTAAAGATCAAAGCCAAAAGACTGAGGATTTATATGAGAATGAAAGTCTTTTCGACGTCAAGTGTTAAGTCAGGTTTTTATGCCGAAAATGCTCGTGTTTTTGTATTGAAAACCTTTCAATGAATCCATAGTAAAACTAATTCAACATTTCTTCGTGGTAATGAAAAAGTATTTTACAGTTAAAAACAAAAAAGACCTCGTTCAAACATGACATTACCATCACTATGTAACACAACGCTGAAAAATTCAAATTTTGCTCTTATTTTATCATTGAAAACTAATAGCATTGAAATTTATTTTATTGAATGCAAAATCACAGTTTTTTTAGTAATTTAGTTTTTTCATTTCAGCGATTTCTTTAAAAAATGGTTTTTATTTTAAAATTTTACAGCTTTGGTAGACTCTAAAATCTTTTATGGTGATGGCATTTTTGTGTTTACTACAAAGTTTTATCGATTTTTTAAAAGATTTTTTTCTAAATTTTATTTTAAGACGGTTAACATTTTACAATCCATTTTTGCCAAAACTTTTTTAAAAACGAAATTTAAAAAAAATATAAATTGATAAATTGAGATACTAGAAATATTTTTTAGTGAACTTCATTGAAATTTTCAAACAAAATTTTGGAAAAATACAATCTCTAGAGAGAAATTCTTTTTGATTCCGACAACAGAAGGTAGTTTTTGTGAATATTGAAATTTTTTCATTTTCTGAAAAAATGTTTCAAAAAATCATAACTGTCAATTTTACACAAAACTAATTTCACCATATTAGTTATCACCACAAAATTTCTATGTAAAATTCAAATGTTTTTTTTTCAAATAAACTTTTAAAAAGTTCAATTCCATTTAAAACTTTGAATCGAGTGTGCAAAGTTGATAGCTTAGTTATTGACTTTTCTGAACAAAAACGGAACGAAATAATCTTTTTTTATATATCAATTTGTTATCTTCAAGGCTTTCACCAAAAGCTTCCATTCTACACTGAAATAAGCAATCACAAAGTATCATAGAGTGAAAAAGCTACAGAGCTACAGATAAACTTATCAAAAAAGATGAATGCATCAAAATAATTGTTACACGCATTCCAGTCGAACCACAAAACTCCACACTGACATCTTCAAGTCAAAACCATGGTGAAAGCACTTCAATTTTTAGAATTTATGAAGCTTTTTGAAGACATCTTTTAAAAGAATAGTGTAAATTTTTTAACCAAGAACTATAGATTTTTTAAAAATTAAAACTGGAATCACTTTTACATCGTCTCCACTAAATGTATCTCGTTCAGTGAGTTTTCATTTTTTTTAATGGTAGGTTTTGAGTTTTTTATTGAGATTTCTTAATATAAAAAATAAATTCAGAATAATTCTCAAAAATTATTTTATGTCAGTTGATTTATACTTAGAGTAAAATTTAGTATGCATTCTTTTTATTTTATGCATTTAATAATGAAAAAAAACTAATTTCTACAAAATTTATTGGAAATCTATTATTTCGTATTCATTCTTCAGTTGCATAAAACAATGTATAAAGCAAAGCAAAGAATTTCAAAAAAAGGTAATTTAAAGATCTTTTACGAGATAGTGAAAAGCATAAACAATAAAAATTTTAACTAAATTTTTGACTTTTAAATTGAATTAAATCTTTCAGTCAAATTTCATCTTATATTTCATAATATACAAAATACTATTCTTAACTGCATCTGATAAAAATATCAATATAACATTGCGTGGTTTACATATTTCAAATTTTTTCAACCTGTATCCACTTGACCAAACGATTTTCAAACTATAAAAACATTACTTGGTTTTGATAATGACATTCACAAAGCCTCAAAAACCCAGCCACAACCGCAAACCACACTTATCTTTCGATCTGGTATTCACAAGATCTGGACTGAAATAATAATGAAAAAAAAACGCAATAAAAGTATATTTTTTCAACTGTCTAGATAAGTAGAGTTACAAAGGAAAGAATAGATGTATTACTCCTTCGAAGAAAACTCGTTAGTCTGATTGAGAAATCGATAGGTTTTTTTTTGTTATTCTTGTCCCTCTTTGTTTTATATTGATTTTTTCTCTATATTTCAACACTGCAAAACTTTTTAATTTCTATTGTGCATTATTCTATTTTAGCCAATTGCAAATTTTGTTTTTCAAAATCGTTTTTTTAAAGTATTTTATTGTTTGGGAGGTTTCATTAATTGTAATCAAAAAAAAAATTAAAATTTTCAAAAATAACTCTCCAAAGTTTCAACACAAAATTAAATTACTTTGAAGTTCACACTGTAGAAATATAAAAATTAAATTTAATATGTATAAGTTGAAAATAAGAATTAGAATCTAAAAAACTCTGCAAGTTCATACAGACTGAAACGTGTCTCGAATCAAAGAGTTGCAACCTAAATTATTGCCTTCTTTTAGCTCTGTGTTTATAACGCTTGGAATAAATTGAATGGAGAAATGTTAATTAAAAAACAAGAAAATTGAAAACTAAAAAAATTACAAGTTTCAAACAAAAATAAACTATAAACACTATTTAAAAAAAAGAAAAAACAAAAATAAATGTAGAAAAGAGAGAAAAGGGAACATTATTACCGTAAAACACCACAGAGCTGTCTTATCTTGCATTGACACCTTCAGTGGTAGTGGTGGATGAGGAAGAGGAGTGAAGTGGTTTTGAATGTTGTGGTAGAAAAAGAGAGAACTGGTTTTAGTTGTTGGGAGAATAGTGGTGATGCTGGAAGTAGTGTTGGTTGTTGTGGTAGGAGAGAAGATGGTGTTGAAAGTAGTACGATGGTGTTGCATGGGTGGTGAATGTGATGTTGCTTGTGCAAGGTTGTGTGTAATCGTCGTAATGGTTCAAGCAAAGTTAAATTGGCAATGATTTTAATGGTCAAAATAAATTTTCAAATCAAAACAGATTTTATGGAATACTTAAATGATATTTTGAGTTTAAATGCAAAGTAGCTTCTATGTTAACCTTTTTTCTCAGTTGCTCCCATTGACGTGTTAAACTGCAAATTAAAACTCAACAAAAAATGTAGCAATAATTTTCATTCACGAGTAAAATGGTACTACAAAAAATAGAGGTTTTCAAAAGCATATTACGAATTTTTTTCGATTTCTCACAATATCATCATCGGATAGCATTAATTATTTGATACTTATACCGAAGATGTAGATTAGCAAAATAAAATAAGATATGGTCAACGCAAAATGTAGTTTCAAATCTCTAAAAGATTTATAGAAGAGAAGATAATTAAGAAAATGAAGGTTTCACAAAATAGTAATGATGTCGAACAAATACAAAAAAGGGTAATTTTACAAGTGTTTTAAAGCTAAAAGTTTTTCTCGGAAATAGTATGTGAAATCTTTGAAAAAGAATAAATCATTAAAAAAAAAAATTAAAAACAGCAAAATTTTTAAATTAGTATTAATTGGTTTCAAAGTTTTTAAAAAATAAAAAATATAAACGATTTAACAGCAACTTTTCAAAATTAAAAAAAGTACTTTTTTAAAACGTAAAAAATTTATAAAATTTTATTCTGATTTTGAAAAAATTTAAGTAAAAAATTAACTCAATTATCGAAAGTTCTACGTAGAAAACAAACAAAGAAATTGAGCTATCTCCCAACAATGGGGCTTTTTTGATAGAAACACATCTCACTCTAAAAATAAAATCACTAGGTCAAAATGATTTTTAAGCCAATGCTAGCAAAAAAATTTCCAATTTTTCCTAGAAATCAGCTGAATTTGAATGTTGAAACGTGAAATAATTTGATACAAATTAGCAATGTTCTACTGAGAAAACTTTCAAGAGAGCAAGGAAGATGATTACACGAGTGTAGTAAAATAAATCGTAGCAATTAAATTATCTTCGTGTTTCATTGCTTCCAATTTTGAGGTATGTTCCCAAACAAAAAATAATATAATTAGTTTTCAGTGTATGAAATTCAAGTTTAAAAAAAGAACATACAATGTCTCTAAAAAAATAAAATTATTTAAAAGTTTTCCAAATGTTGAAAAAAATTATAAAAAACATGTTTTTAATGAAAAAAGTTATTGATGAAAAAATAAATTTTGCTAATAAGAAAAAATTTCTAATAGAAAAAAGCATTTTTCAATAATCTAAGTTTATTAATAAAAGCTAGCCAACATGTTGATAAAGAGGATCATGAATGGAGAACAGACTTTGTTCAAAGCAAACCTTAATGAAATTATTATAGGTGTGAGCTGATCAACTCCACATGTGTCAGTCAATTGCTTTCTCTTAACCATATTTTTTTCGCGCTAGTTTGTAGAAGAAGATAAATGAGAAAACACAAAATTTGTTTGTAAATCGGTTTTCAAAAACTAAAATTATAATTTTGTTTGTTTCTCAAACATCATGCATTAGTTAATGAACCTAATATATTGTACGGGAACTCTTTTTAATGAAAAGTCCAATCTTCAAATTTGGGAAATTTTTGCTGTTTAATGTATTTTATTGCTTACAAAATTCAACCTTTTTCCATTATTTCATTTTCAATATTTAAGAAAAGGTGAAATCGATGGTTGACTCTATTAATAAAATTTCACATTTTTTCATGGAATTCAGAATCTTTTTTTACTATAACGCGCAGTTCACCAAGGTTTGATCAAGAGGCGCTGAATAATCAAAGTGAAAAGTTAATGGAAGTTATGATATAGCTTACACGCGAAGACCTCTGCAAATGATAAATGTGAAAAAATTTTTTATAATTGTGTTATGAGAAAATGACTAAAAAAGAAGTTCAATGAGAAAATAGAAAAAAAAATATCGTTCCTTTAGCATTGAGATATTTCAATGGAATCTTATTTCTCATCAAAAAAATTATAGTTTTTGATTTCATGTTTTTCAACTTTGAATTTTTTTTTTTGGTGAAAATAATACTTATTTTGATTTTATTCAAACAAAAAAAAAATGCCAGTGGAGTCATTTAATGGTATATTTTGAACTCGAAATTATAGAAGACCGATTTTTCGTTTATCTGCTATACTTTTTCCTTATGTATATAAGACAATATTATAACGTTCATTATTTTTTATTTTTATTTTAAAACAAAATTTTCTTCTAATTTTAAATTTATTTCAGTGTTTCCGATTGGATGGATCAATTCAAAAACAGATCAAAAAACCTGGAAAATTGATTTAGAAGGTATTAAAACACATTAAAAAAGCTTTAAATATCATTTGAGTCATATCAGAGAACTATAAGCAGTCTAAGTTTGCAGCATAAAGTGAAGTTTCTTTATTTTTTTCTCAAATAAAAAATTAATAAAAGCATAAACTGGAGGTTTCTGTGGATTTTATAAATAAATTTTTTCCAGCATCAGAAGTTTTATTTTGAAAAAATTTATAGAAAAACAAATTTAGAAAGCAGTTTTTCTCAACTATACAACAATTTTTTTTCTGATAGCAATTGACTAAAATATATAACTTAATTTGTTGGAGTTTATGATTTTTTATTCATAATTTTGCGCACTCCAACAAAGAATTTAAAAACTCATTCAAATGACTAAAGATGCAAAAATGTAGAATCCCCAGTTGAACGACTATAAAAAACCAAACAATGAATTCGAAATTTTTTCAAACTTAAAATGAAAAAGAGTGAAAATAATATTCAAAAAGAAATTTATTTATAATCACATAGGAAGGGTTCTTTTGACCGAGCAGTAAAGCAAGCGAAAGGATCGTGAGAGAATCGATGTTTGTCAGCAAGAGGATCCTAAATTAAAATTAAAATGAGATGAAGCGCATCAAAAGTTTGTATGCTCATTATATTTTCATGGTGAATACCTATGTAAGTAAGTAAGTAAGTAAGTGAGTAAGTGAGTAAGTAAGTAAGTAAGTAAGTAAGTAAGTAAGTAAGTAAGTAAGTAAGTGAGTAAGTAAGTAAGTAAGTAAGTAAGTAAGTAAGTAAGTAAGTAAGTAAATAAGTAAGTAAGTAAGTAAGTAAGTAAGTAAGTAAGTAAGTAAGTAAGTAAGTAAGTAAGTAAGTAAGTAAGTAAGTAAGTAAGTAAGTAAGTAAGTAAGTAAGTAAGTAAGTAAGTAAGTAAGTAAGTAAGTAAGTAAGTAAGTAAGTAAGTAAGTAAGTAAGTAAGTAAGTAAGTAAGTAAGTAAGTAAGTAAGTAAGTAAGTAAGTAAGTAAGTAAGTAAGTAAGTAAGTAAGTAAGTAAATAAATAAGTAAGTATAATTAATTTATATAGAGCTTTAATGCATCTTTACTGCTTTATTAGGGTGTGTCATAATAAATTTAAAACTTATTTCTAAATGTTACCTGTTTCAACTGAAAAAGTTCGTTGTTGCGAATGTATTATCAACATTAATGCAAAAAACTTAGCCTCAGGCGCACTATTGAATTGAAAATTATTGCAAATTTTTAATTTCGATTCCCAAAAAAAAAATTTTGTGGAAAAAGTACTTTAAATTCACAAAAAAACATTTATAATTGTGATGAATTAGTTTTCATTATCTAAATTCACCGAACTTCCCTTCACAGTTCTATTGAGGATGTGCATGTTGGTGTGTCGACTCTTTAGTCTGGCGTTCACTGCTCTCATCTTGCAAGGTTTCATTTTTTGTGTTTAAAAGAAAAATGGAGAGATAGATAGCTAGATAGCTAGATAGATAGATAGATAGATAGATAGATAGATAGATAGATAGATAGATAGATAGATAGATAGATAGATAGATAGATAGATAGATAGATAGATAGATAGATAACTAGATAGATAGATAGATAGATAGATGGATAGATAGATAGATAGATAGATAGATAGCTAGATAGAAAGATAGATAGATAGATATTATGATAAAAATAATTTTTCCATCAAAATATAATTTCAAAAATAACTTTCAAGCTGAAAAAAAACTAGTTTACTTTTTATTCTTTCTAATTTTCAGCCTAAATCAAGTTATAAATTTATATTTATTTTTGCTTGCTGAAATTGCATACCTACCGCATGAAGTGACAACAAAATTACTTTATGGTAGCTTCAATTACATTTATTAGTTTCAGCATTGAAATTCCACTAATATTTCACTGAAAAAAAACTTTTTGCAAAAAATGTTAGATTAGAATTTTTGTCGCGTTTTAAGAATCAAAAAAGATTGAAATGTTAAATTCGTGCCAAAGCTTAAAAGATCATTGCAAACGTGTTCAAGTTGTGAGTGAAAATTATTTCTCAAAATCTCCAAAGAAGTTGCACTGCAATTATGCCACAAATAAATTTTTTTCTGAAAGTTTCTATGAATTTCTTAAATTTCAACTAAATATACTTTCTCATTACATTCAAATTCCTTTCCCTCAAAGAGAAAGACAAAAACTAAATTTGAAGAAAACTTATGAAAATTTAAATTTTGTTTTTGGTAATAATGATTTTAGCATTACTTTTCTCTTTCAGAAGGGCACAGTCAATGTAAGATGATGGATAGATGCTAGTAAGATGACAATTCCTACATTTTTCCTGCATTTTCTTTTATTTTTAGACTTGAACATTTTTGGCAAGCTCTTATTTTGTTGAATATTTGTATATATGCCAATTCATTTCACCTTGTATTTTCATTATTATATCTTTGACAAATTTTCTTCATTATTTTTCGTTACTTTCTCGTTGGTTCAAACAACTTTTACAGCAAAGTTTAAAGAAAATATTCTCAATATAATTCGTCACACAAAAATTCTTCAACATACATGAAATCTCACAAAGAAAACACTACTTGAAATTTAAAAATGACCAGTAAAGATAGTTTGGTAAAAATACTAGCTTAATGAACTTTGCAGCTAATGGTAGCTTCTTGGAAAGCCTTTGGCACGCTGATTGCATGGAGCATGTGTCACTTCAATAATCAAGTCCCTTCCATAAAGCCATGAAATGTTCATAAAACAACTTCATTATTGGGAGAATATGAAATAGGGTAAAAACTCAAAAAAATTCCAAAATATTGAAAAACTTTAGCTAATATAAAAAACATTGGAAAATATTTTTTACATGCAATTTTTTGATAATAAAATATTTCAAAAATGAATTAGGATGGAAATTTTTCATTCAAAATTAATCATGTGTGAAATATGTTATGGAAAGTTATTGACGTTTTCATGACCGAAAATTCCATGCATTTTTTTGCAACCTTCTTTTACATTCCAATCAATTTTAATTTATCATTAGTTAAGTTTATAAGGACTATTAAGTTTTGATAGTAAACCAACACTTGAAATAAAAATATTATATTTTTTTATCTATAAACTTCTTTTTTATGACTTCCAACACTTTTGATTTTCATCTACGGATTAACAATCTTTAACGCCAAAATTTTAGACATCATTATGGTTTTCCCAACAAAAACCCCTTCAATTTTTTTGATCAAAACCATTTCCTCACCCCATACGCTGAAATTTTTTATTATGACAAAGCTTTATCACTATTCTCCATCATAAAACCTTCAGCACCACTCTCTAATAAAATTCCCAGCACTGTAACATCACTTTCTTCATTACCCCTATCATATAAGCTTCATTTTTCTTCTCATCAAAATATTTTCACCCTCTTCTCTAACAACACCCTTTATTCCACCATCCTCATAACATCAAAACTAGTTCATAATACTCAGTGGTCTAGAAACTCCTGAAGTTGATGCCACTATAATCATACTCGTAATTGATTTGATTTGACTTTTTTAAATATACCCTCATCTCTAACCTTTTTGTGCATTTTATCACCAACCCCTAACACCCCCATCACCACCTGTGCTTGCAGCTCAAGGAATGAACAGCACGTGTGATAAAATAACATTGGAACAGTGTATCAACCAACTTTCGGAGTTCAAACGCAAGTCCGAGGGTGGTCTTCTTCTCTTCAGCAACCCTGACGTCACTGATGTCTGCAGGTATGCAAGTGTTGTTAGGAATTGCTTTATTGAAAGGTTTGCAGGTATAAGAATGCTATGAAAGATAGTTATAATAGAAGGTTCCGTGTTGGGTAGTTGTATGAATTTTGTGTTAAGGTTTTCTATAGAGAAGTATGGGCTCTTTTTCAAAAATTTGAAGTAGAAATATTTGGTTTTTAATGAAATTTTTATACAATATGTGCATAGTTATTATAAAAAATGCAAAAAATTTTGTATTTTTTATAATGAATTATTTTTAAAATATATATATAACAGAAGCACATATTGAGTTGTTGGTGAATTTCGGTTCAGTAGATGAAAAATTCTAATTAAATAAAAACAAAAAAAAAGTGAAGAATATTTTATTTGGAATTTTTAAGAATTCCACACCGGGACAAGACACATGAAAATCTAATCGTTTTTAAAAAAATGTCGCATGGTTTTCTGTTATAAAAACATTGAAATAAATTTTTTTCACTTATTATGACATCTTTATAATAAATTAACTTACTTACTTAAATCGAACTTTGGTAGGAATGTGAAATATATTAAAATTTAATGCAGAAATCTTATATGGTAGAGAATTTGCATGAATTCATTGGCTATGCTGTATTGGATAATATTGTTTTATGTATTTTAGTGATTTTATTGATTTCTGCTGAAAACTATACCTAATTTTGAAAGATCTCTTTTTTTAGCTTTATTTTATATAAATATTCATTAACAAACGCAGATAAAACCCATTATAACTTGATAAATTCGAAAAAACTCAATAAAGAGCTGTTTTCCAAACAAAACTGATTATTCTCATAGCATTGCATATGCTTAACAGGATAATTGATGGGTAGGCAATTAAGCTGTGATAGATGGCTGTATAGTTGATTTTTGATTGATCGGAAAATCTACTCACATGTTCAGAGTATTGATCTTTTTGATTTTTTTCTCTCTAAATCATTGGTATTCTTAATATAAGTTTAGAAGATCTTGAAATACTCCGAGTTTAATATTACCATAACCAAGTTTTGGCATTGTTTATTGCTACTTTTCCGTTATTATTTTTTTTATTTTTATAATTATTTTTAACATGAATATTAATAATTTCATTTTTTTTTCTATTTTTTTGTCATATGAATGTAATATATTTTTGTTTCATGGTGTTCGTTATTATTATAAGTTTTTTTTGAAACTTTCGATTTGAATGATAAATTTGATATCTAAGATTTCTCATCAAACCATTGGTTTCAGTATGTTTTCAACTTCTAAATGATAAATTCCACATGAGAATTTCATGAAAGTTAATTTTTATTATTTAAATAAATTGTTTACCTTGAAAATGTGAAAACATTCAAGTTTTGTTGTATCGAAATTAGGAGAAAATTTTGTTTGCAAAAGGTGGATTTAACTGAAAATACCAACTATAATCCTAATGAAATATTCTTATTTGAACTTTATTTAAAAGTTTATATTTGAATTTCAAATATTTTAGTGCAATTTTTGTGTTTACGGCATTTTTTTTGAAAACCTTTACATTTTCTGCTTTTTTTAGTTGAGAGATTTTGTGAGTTGTCTGTTTGTCAAGCTTTTGCCACTAAATTGCATGACTAATGCTTGAAAAAAATATATTTCTTTTCCTAATTTTCTGAACTTGCGCTTTTGATTTGGCAGAAAATTTATAAAATATAATTTTTTTTTGTTCAATTAATTAATTTGACTATTTTAAAAAAATATGCAAAACTTTTCGTTATAAAAATTAAATAAAATTTTTCTCTGATTTCAATTTGGTCGTTTAAAAAACAACCCTGCCAATTTAGAAAATGAATTGGGAGAATGTTCGAAATGTTAGTTAAATTTCAAGTAGGAAAGTTTAGAATCTAAAGTGATCAATCAATCGGAAAATGTTTCGTGTAACAAAAACACAATTAATCTAATTTCACTTTTAGTTTCCTTTATTATTTTTCGTTTTACTGAGGAAGAGGTTTCAATAGTGTTTCTTAAATTTTTATGCCAGTTTATTTTTTGAAATTTTTGATATTTTTTAATAATTAAACAACTTCATTTTGCATTTTTTGTTTCATATAGCTCAACTTGTAGAGATTTAGACTAATTATCCTAAAGTCCTGGATCTTGGACCGACAGTTAGCACCTGTTTGAAAGTATTTTTAGCAACTTAATTCCTAACAAGAGCTTTGATTTCACGTTATTTTCTTGTAATAAAGCATTAAAAACATTATTGAAATCTGCAGGACTTTTGAAGATATAAGCGTGTGTGTCAAACGGGCCACAGTTTCTTGCGAGGCGAAGGAGGTTTCGGAACTGATCAAAAAGTTCTGGCTTGGTCTCAACTCTTCATTACATTTCCTCTGCTATAACGGCATCAAAAGTTAGTGGTTTTAGTATTTTTTGTTATTATATGTCATTTCTCTGCCTATAACGCCAATTTTATCGGCTTATATAGCTTTTTCAGCTAGTGTTTTTTAATAATTGAAATATTAAAATTATTAGCGTGCTGTTTTAACCGGCATTTTCATGTGATTATCAAATAATTATTGTGAAAATCAACTTACAGAATTATTTTTTGAATATTTTATTTAAAGCATTTTATAAGAAGGTTTGTTTTTAAACGTAAAAGCCCCTTTAATGAAATTGTGGAAAATTTCTGAAAAGATGCACTGTTATGTTAAAAGTTTGAAACTTCCAAAAAACCGTGTTTGAAATAAATGATAAAAATTTAAATCCATTTTAAATAGAGTCAAGCTTCAAAGAAAAAAATGAGAAAATTAGGCTAAAAGCACAGATAAAATAAAACTCGTTAAAACAAAAAAAAATAATTGTTTTAAGATACAATTTTTTCACCCATTTACATGTATGTTAAGTTAAAAGTGCCCTGGAAACAATTTAAAAAACTAAAAACTTTTCCAGTTTCATGTTAATAAAAAAAATATTCTTTTTTAAATTAAAATACAGTCGAGAAAAAGACCTTAGCTTGAACACGTTCGAAAACTCAAAATAGTGTTCATAAAACTAAGACGATGAGTTTTTTTAATTCACTTAATAAATAGTGAAAAAATACTAAATATTGAAATAAAATATATATTATAAAAATATAATTCATTAAAAAATTACTTTCTAATTTTATTTAAACACGTATATAAACACTAAAAACGAAATAATAATACAAAAATTATAAATAAACATCGAAACATTAAAAGTAAACTAGTATAAATAATCAAAAAATAATGAATACGAAATATATCTTGCAACTGAGTGTTGAGGGCTAAAAGCAATTTGAAAGGAAGCAAGAAGAAGATAAATAGAACATCATTTAGCTTGAATCTTGTTAATTCTAATTTCTGCGCCCATCTATCAAGCCACTCTTAAACAGCTCACTTGATGCTTTTCTATGGTAGTTCCCAAGATTTCTCATGTTTTGGTTCCATTAAGTTTTCAGCTTTTCTTGGTTTTATAGCTTTTTTTTATTATTTTTTTTTGTAATTTTTTTTCAACTTTCATTGTACGTCTTTTTTATATTTTTAGTGATTTTTTATTTTGTCTGTTTCCATATTTTGAGCTTTTTTAGTTTTTATTTGGTCTCTTCAGCTACCACATCTGTTTTGGGAGACTTTGAAACGAGTCTTTATATTATTCACAATAATTTCACTGTTCTACGCTATGAAAATGAAAAAATATATGAAAAAAATGGTATTCTATGATTTTTCAGTGTGAAAAACTAAACTTTAGCTGAAAAATGATTTGAGAAATAAATTCATCAAATCAATTAATGAAAAAAGAAGTCAATAAAAAACCCATTCAACTGATTCAATAAAATAGGTCAATTATAGACATAAGGGTTTATTGGCGAAATAAGTATGACCATTAAAGAGGAAATCGTCAATTTGAAGAAGCGTGTGTTAGTTACGTGTTAAACATTGCTTATGAAATAGAGTTGTAGCAGCGGGAATGTTTTCATAAATGAGACTATTCAGTTGGATTGGTGTTTTTTAAGCTTGAAATATTTCTTGAATTAGTTTTCCAAGTTGAAATAAAAGTTTGAGAGCAGCGGGCCAAGACAATACTTTTCAAGATGATATATTGTCTGGCCTGATACTTTCAGTAACTTTTAAAACCAGTCTTATTTGATATTTTCAAATCTTTTTTTTGCAAAACATGTCATCCAAATTTTAATAAAAATAATAGAAGATTATTTAAGTTTTGTCATTGAAACTCTCTAAATATCACTGTTTTTTTGGAAATTGAGAAAAAAAATTCAATATATTTTTATTTTGTGCACGAAAACTTCATTTAAACATCAAATTAAAGAACCATGCAAAGTCTCCAACACACGCAGAACAGGGATGTTCAAGAAAATTCTTTAAAAAAATCTCAACAAAACTCAATAAATTCTACACCGGGAAAATCGATAGTATCCAATAATATTTTTATTCTCTCCACTCATCAATCAAGGTCTGGCACTTTTAATGTCTTTTATATGACTAGAAGAGTATTTTTTTAATTAAATCTCTTTGTTGCAACATCGCCCGAATTAATTTCACAATTCAGTAGTTTTCATAGCCTTTTCATAGGCAAGTATTCAACTCTTTACGTTTCATCAGCTTTTCAAAATTATTACATTAACCAAAATTTTTTTTGAAGCAAAAATAATGGAAACCCATAAAAAAATGGCTTTTTTTCAAACCGTATATTCTTGAAATAAGGGAAATTATTTAAATTCATCAAAGTTAACTCTATTAATTATTTCATTTTATTCCTCTTCAAAACTAATCTTTCCAACTATCAATCAATTAATCTATCATTTGAAATTTCATTTCACCTAATCGCTTAGCAATCCATCCATCCATCATTTATCCTATTTATCCATTCATTATTAACTTTTCCACTTCTTGAAAACTTTTTTTCAATAGTGTTCAAGTCTTAAGGGCTCAAAATTTAATTTTTATTTTAAATTTAAACACAACAAATTTGGAACAAACTTCACTACAATATTTTTCCAAGCTAACCAATCATATACCACCAGTCACGCTTTCAGTTAACCAAACAAAACTACCTCAAGCCCACAATAACATTACTGTCAATCAAAATTTGCCATTACACTAAAACACACTAGCCACATACTCAGCTTCTCTACTACATTTCAACTCACAACACTCTATCTCACCTAACCCAACTTCAACCAGCCATCCACCACTACAACCAACCAGTGCCTAACCTACCACACTGTAACCCACCACTTCATCACCACATACTAACCCACTCCACCACAGGCTACATAAAACTTCGAAGTAGTTGTTTCAGTCAATCCTCGTATGAGAACTCTATGCACCAATGCAACAAAACTCTCCACATGACTCGACAATTCACCCATTCATCTGATGGGTATTGTGTGTAAGTAATATATGTTTTTATTCCTATAAAATCTTCAATGTTTCATTGTCTTAGGCATCTAACGTTAAACTGTACCAAGCTTAGCACTTGGAGTTTAAAGCTGCTTTTCTGTTATAAGCTTGATAACACTAGCAGGTATCGCCAGACTGATATTCAGGTACCGTATTTAATTTGGCTTAGCAGATAATCATATTTTTTGACAACGGTAGGTCAAACCTACAAGCGTGAAACGGCGGATTTTGAATTCGATAATTTCGTGTTAGACGTTAGGTAGGACTGTCAGTCTGTGACGATTTTCTCAAATAAATGGCTTGTTTTATAAATTACTTTATAAGTAGTATCAATAATCTAGGCCGACTGCTGTCAATCCCAGTTACTGGAACATGTACTGCATATCTTTATGATTAATTGGATTTATGATTAATCAGGTGTTTCAGATGAATATTGTGTGTGGGTCTGAATATAATGTATTTTTGCGTTTATATTTTTATGTACTTTTGATGAGTGTTGGGTGAGGGTGGTACGAAGAAATTCGAAAATCCTTTATTAGTGTTATAACGATTATATTAATATTGTGTTTGTGTCGAAGTTGAGGTTATAATTAAGTATGTATTGTTAATACTATTATGTTGATGACGTATGTTTCATAAAAGAATATATCTGAAAAGTTTTATTAATTTGAGGGCGAAATTTTATTTAGTGGTTTATTATTATTGTTATTATTTTATTTTTTTTACTATTATGTTTCAATTCATATGTTTTATATTTTCTAAACTAAAAATACGCATAAAAGTAAAGTCATGCTGTATTTAATTGTTTTGAAGTTTATTGATTATCCGATGCTCAACACGAAAAAAGCTTTCTATTTTCTTTACCTGACGTTCATTATTGAATATAGCAAGAAACTTATAGAAAAGCATTTTATCTTGGTTCTATTTGAATATGAAGTTTTGTTTGTCATCTAGACTCACTTTCTATTGAGCCAAAAAAAGATTTTAAAAGAGAAATTATCATTTCAATGGATTTTTAAAAAATTATTTTAGCAATTTGAAAATCAATTAACAATTAGACATACATCCAATCCAGTTTTCCAAACTGGTTTGGACAAAAATTTAAAAATAAAATTCGACTCGGAAATTTTGCCAAATTATCTTAAAAATTTTATCACAAAAGTTGTTTTGTTGAAAAATTGAGTTAGATTTAGGGGCTTCTTGGAGGTTATTTGTGAAGATTATGCTTGTAGATCAATTATAAAATCTCTGAATAAAGTTGTTTTGAAAAGATTCAATTAATTCTAATTTCAAGCTTTATAAAAAATTTCTAAAAATGTTTTAGTTAAAAAAAATTAGAGTTTTTTTTTAAATGATTTCAATTCTTGAAAATATAATTATAGTTTATATAAAAATAGATTTTATTTTTTTGAAATAGTTTTAGTTTTTATGAAAATACTTTTACTTTTTATAAAAAGATAAAGACCGTTAAAACTGCGTTAAAGCCGGTATTAAATTTGCTGATAAAGGTGGTTATGTTGTCTTCATTAGGCCCCAAGTCTCTCCGTTTTTCTAATTAAATTTTTTCTTAATACCTTAAAAGTCAAACATTCCAAACTTTTTTTTTAATTTAAATTGGTTTTATAAAATTTTCCTCGTTTATATTGTTTTTATTTTTAATAAAAATATTAAAAAATGCCATAATGAATGGAGCTTATGTAAACTTTTAAAAAACTTTAATCAAAACTTTATTTTAATCTAAAAAGCAAAAAAAAGGAGTTCGGGAATTATTTTAATATGTTTTTCACATAAACAAACATTTTTCCATTCAAAAGTGCTCAAAACTCGGATGAACGCAGTTTTCAAGCTTCTTTAAAATTTTCTATTAAGTGCATTTGATAAAAAAACTAGATTTCCAAGTTTGAAATAATATCATTCCATGTAAATTCTTCAATTTGAAAATGTTTTAAAAAGCAATTGAATTCTCAAAATGTCTTGAATCTTGTAAAGGAGAAATCTTTATAAAAATATTTTTTCAATTAGGTTATTAGATTATTTTACATTCAAAGTGTCATCTGTTTTTTTAAAACTTCCATGAAAAAATAAATTTGAAGTTTCAAGAAAAAAATTCAAATGGAAAGTACTTGACAGCCAAATCTCAATAAAATTTTTAAAGCTTTAAAAACCTGAAAAAAAAATTTTATATATGAATTATGATAATCATAATCATTTTTATTTGCTTAGAGATTTAATGTATAAATGAATATTAGATTGCTCACTTTTCGTGTCCAAATACTGATTTGGTAGATTTAGAGGCTTTGCGCTTAATATTCTTCAAAAATTGAGTGAGATTTTTTTATATATTTTTTTAAAATTTGATAAAAAAATAAATTTTCAGTCAATTTAAAGTATTTTTGGATAGTTTGACTTAGTCAAGCTTGGGCAAGATAGTCTAAAGAGCGTGAGGATGTATCACAACCAGCAATATATGTGTATCTCAAAGTGAAGAAATATCTCCACCATCACTCAAAAAAACTTGGAAAAAAAAGCATTGTATGGGAGTATTAAAAATGCAATAATCTTTGAAAAAATTGATTTTTAAAGAGTTAAAAAAAAAATAATATAATTAATCTTGCTGTTTTTGCGCGGCTATTAAATAGTTTAACAGGCCTTAGAGAGCTTTAAAACTGGTCATTTTTGTTCTGTTATCGACTTTATGTTTTTATAAATAAAAATGTATATGAAATGAAAATGTGCAAATGAAAAAAGAGCGGTAATTATTATGTATACATAACATTGTTTCAGCAACTTTGGAGGTTTTATACTGAAAAGACAGATGCACCAAAGATTTTTTAGAAAATTTTTAAAATAATTTTTTTTTATTTTAAATTGTTTAATATTCCATATCCTTTTATGACATTTTGATTATTTTATTGATACGTTTTCAAATTTAAATTTATTAAAAAAAATTTTTTTTTGACTCTACATCAACATGAAAAATCTTGTGCTCAAGCTTAAATTTCGACTTTTTAAAAACCAACTTTTCCAAGGACAAGCAAAATTTTTGTGCTTTTAAACATTTTAAAACAAACTCAAAAAATAAACACTTGACAATGTTTTTCTCACACCTTTTATGAAGCTTTTATTAAAACCTAGTGCTATTTAATACATTTTTCATTTTTTTTTTAGATCGACTTTTAATCGCCCCATATTGTGTGTATAATTGTCGGCTCGCGCGGGATTGAACCCGGTACTTTAGATAACTAGTCTAACGCTCTACCATCTGAGCTATGAGGGCCAGCTATTTGATACATACCATTCAAAAATTAATCAAATAGCCTTATAAATCTGCAGTTTTACTGATTGCAAAGCTCTTAAGTTATGGTAATTGACGCAGTGTTGAAACCATTTAAGGATTTAATAGTTCTTTCAATCATTGCCTGGAAGTTCATTCAAACGCTCACACCGGTCTTTTATCTTTATCATTTCGAGGTGTTATCTCATTTATTATTTTTATCACCGTCTCCATCACGTGTTTATCATGTCAGCTCGAGTTATAAATGTTTGTTTTATACATATAATATGAATTAGAAGACTATGGTACTCATTTCAATAGCAATTCAATATTGATAGAAAACGATTGCAAAAACACTTGACTCGGTTGAAGAAGATTAATATCCTCTAGTTGGGCACTGCTCATATGGCCGCATAATGAGTTTTCCAAATGTCGAACAAGCGCTCAATTAAAGCCATATTTCATGAAAAACTTTTCGATTTCATTGAATTTTTCACAAAAACTGTCGTGAATTATCAGGCAAAATGCAAAACGCTATCGTTGAGAAATTATTTTATTGAAAAAGTGAATTATTAATAAGAACTGAAAGTATAAAGACTGTTATTATCTGCCATTAAAGGTCCTTTGAAGTATTAAACCTTATCGAGTGATTCAGTCACTTTTCGATAAAACCTAACTACTTTTTTATGATTTTCTGCTTTAGTTATTTAATTTTCCAACAAAAATCAAAGATCCAAAAGACACAAATACAATAATCCTATAGAAATCTCCAAGTCACCCATAGAAGACTCTTCAATAATTTCATCCTTTAACGTTTCCTATAAGTTTTATGGCAAGCTCGGCCCATATATTTGCCCTCATTGGTGCGCAGTTGTCCATATCTCCATAACTTTCAAATTTTCTTATAGCGGCATGACCGCAACGAGCATTGTTATATTCTATGGTATGTTCTATTTGGTTTGTTAAAGAGCGGTGTTTGTTATGTTGTATTATGTTTGTTATAAAGCGGTTTGTGCTTCAATCTATTAGGTTTGTTTAGATGCGGTTTATGTTTTTGCTGTATTATGAGAGCTATATTTAGCATCATTTATGTTTGATTTTAAATGTTCATATCAAATTTTCTATTTAATTTGATTTGGAAGCTTTTAAATGGAAATTTATTATAAATAAGTGCTCAAAGTCTTGAAAAATTTTATTATTGAACTAATGTCATTCAAGGTGTACTGATCCAAAACTAGATCATTAATTCTTAGCATTTATTTCAAAAAATATCTCGACCATGAAAGCCTCATAAAGCAGTATTTAATTTTTGCTCAAATATACATTTGAATCTTGGAATGGTAATTTAAAATTTCAATGACTACATAAAATATGAATATTTTTTTCAGAAAGATAGACAATGACAAAAAAAAACTGGGAAAATTTCACTGAAAATTTATTTTACTGTGAGGTTTTTTGTTTGATCAATATCAATCATATCAGTTTGATAATGTGAGATTTCTAAACAAAATTCCGTCTTTTTAGATATAATTGCTAAAACCTTCATTTTTTTGTAAAGTTAAAACACTTATTTCAAAATTGCACTAATCTCAAAAAAAACTGAAAAACTCATGATAGCCTAACATCTGCAGCAATAGAAAGATAAATTATTTTGAAAATTAATGGAAACCCCATCTTGTTCTCAACATTAGTACTTCATCAAATATTAATAAGGGGTCGTGATTTATCTATCGATTTGTACACCTTTCCATACACAACCCCGCATTCGTCTTCAACATTGTTTTGATTCCACAATCGATTTCTATTCTAAGTTTTTTGACTATTTTGGTTTCATTAGATTTTTTTTCAATATTTTTTATGAAAATTTTTGAGCTATGGAAGTTTTTAATTATTTTCTTATTCAAAGCCGCCATGAACAATTTACTCAAATACCAGAGTCATATTACGATAGTTAAATTTCCGTGGTCCAATTGACTTGCAGACTACTTTTTATACTTCATTCTTCTCTGCGTCTTTTCATCGTTTAATCTACTTTTTAATCCAGCTTTCTGCATGTATATTTATTGCTTGCGTTAGATTCTATACGTCAGAATAAATGGGTTTTGGAGAGATTGACTGGAAATTATTAACCTCGTTTGATGGAACGTGATATAGACAATTTTGATATGTGCACATTTATCAAGCGACCAAAACTACAAAAAAAACAGCATGAGAAATGAACGCATACAAAATCAAGAGTTTTTTGACAAATTTGTTTTTTAAAAAATATGGCGAGAAAGTTTTTATATTTAGAACTTGGTTGAGGTGGAAGGGTTTTTGAATCATCCAAGTTGAGCACATTCGTTCGATATTTTGTTTGGAGTCCGTGCCTCATCAATCAGATAAATAGTTTGCAAGTTCTTGATGAATTAATTGCGTATCTTCGAAGGTTTCATTTATAAAATATGAGAAACTACCAAGTAAACAAGAAGATGGCAATTATTGTTTTCCAAATAAAAAAATATTTTCGTTTATTTGTTGAAATAGATAGTGAAGGAGTTATCCATTTCAATATGACTTTTATATGAAAATTCCTATGTCCAACTATGAAATTTTTTAAAAGCTTTGTGTCAGTAAAAAATTTTAACTCAATTGTGCTTTTTTAATTCAAGTTTAAAAAATTATTTTTTATGAGTAATATTTGATAAGAAAATCAATATTATGCTTTAATCAATAACTCCGAACAAAATCTCAATAAATCAATCTATAAATAATTAACTTGAAACACAAGACTGGAGAACGACTTTCTCAGATGCATCACCTCTAAGACCAGAGAGCACTGTGATGAAGAAGCTACCAAGTTTGAGCGAACCATTGTTATTCGAATAAAACAACCTTCCCTGAACCATTGTATTCTTGGTGAGGTGTTCAAGTTTTTAGAGCTACTATAGGAATTTTTTTTCATAATTAATATGTGGTTTTGAACTCTTGAAGTTTATGTCGCCGTAATCAAATAGCTGTAACCATAGTTTTGTTGATTTCTGTAAGGATTTATTGTTTAAAAAATTATAAATTTTAGAAACAAGTTATTTTTTTGAAAAAGTTGCTCATTTCGGCAGATAAAACTATACCATAAATAAATCGCTATTTGAATGATTTGAAAAAAAAATTTGAGAATATTTTAGAAAAACCTTTGAAAATGAGGTGTTGGTATTGGTGAAAAATTTATTGAAAATCATTAAATCTAATAATACGCCGAGAGAATTTCGAGGAAATATTGAAGTTTTGTCAAAGCTATCATTTTCATGATAAAAATTTATTTTAGGGATGCCAGGTTTGAAAAGCTATCGAAAATATTTGAAGATATGGGAATTATTAAAAAAAATTGAAATTCCATATTCATCATCATTATTTGAAAATTGGAATTCTTCAATTTTTTCCATTTTTTTATACATATATTAATATTCATGTATATAATTGTAAACCTAATTTTCATACTTTTAAATTTTTTCCCAGAATCTTCCAACCTCAAAAGCAGTCTGCGTCTGATTTTGACGTTGTTTTTGTTACAATTGATTCTTGACGTTTATTTCAAAAGAACTTACTCACTGTGAAAAAAAAATTATTGAAATTTTAGTTTTTTTTCAAGGTTTTTCGTGGGTTTTGAGCTGTAACCTGTTGTGAAAGTGAAACTATTTTTATTAACTTTGTTAGATTATGATACTTTAAACAAATATATTTGTTGAAAAAATAATTTTTTCTGCAGTTTTAATCATGCTTACAGCTTGTTTTCTATAACAATGTAATATGAAGAAACCATTATTTGTTGTTTCCTTATTTTAAAGTATATTATATAATATTATTATTAGAATTTTTAGAATGATCTTGCTCCTATACATTGATTTTTAAATTCTAAACAGCTCATGACACTTTAAAATTCTTTGATTTATTGTTGACTTGAAATTCATTTTTCAATCTCTTTTTTTTCCATTAGTTCTATCAGCTCTCGCTTTTGAATGTTTTCAAAGGAAAGCTTCGAATAGGTTTGAATAATTCAAGTTCCATTCATATCCAAGCGTATCTTGATTTTTAAAATATCATTTTCAGACACGACATTAAGATACACTAATATAATTTAATATTTTTTCATTATTTACAGCTTAAAAGTGCAACATAATGCAAACAATCTTAATTATAATAAAACCGTAAAAATATACTGAAAATTTAAATTTTCGTTTGTTGCTCCAAAAACTTCAAGTTTTTATCTTACAATTATAATAGAATTTAATTTTTTTTCAAAAAAAATTAATAAATATTAAATCTAACTTATTGAGTAAGTATGATTCATTGTAAAAAAAAACTCTTTATATATAAAATGATTTTCGAATGAACTTTTATTAATTTTTCTGCTGAGATTACAAGACTGATAGCTTTTTTAACGCTTATCCTGTATATTAATTATTTTTTAAGTATATTTAAATATTCAACAAGTATATAAATAAAAAATCAATTTAAGTATTCATCTATGTATATCTTTGTTTCGATTTTTTTCAGAATGAATCTTTTTTATCCGTCTAAATTCATGTGGATGCAACCAAAGACGTGAATCGAGAAAAAATAATAATAGTTATCTGTTTCGAAAGATTTCGGCATATTCATTGAAATTTTAGTTTTGTTTCTTTATATAAAAAATCTTAAAACTCATGAGCAGTTTTTTAATAAAGTTAAAGCCAAAACTAATTTTTTTCAACAGTTGGATATTTAACCATGATTTCATCAGCTCCAGGTCCTTCACAATATTATCAAAAAATATTTGAAAATTAGTTTCTCAAAATATTCTTCGCATTTGTTTAGTTCTTGTTTAATATTTTTTTGTGTTTTATTTTTGAACTAGTGTTGTGGTTCAAGTGGTTGTGACTTTTATTTTTGATAGTTATTTTCAATTTTGATAGCATTTTGTTTGAGAACCTAGCTCAGTTGTTTTTGTGTTATAGCTTGATACGTTTTTTTAGGTTCACCACTAGTTTTTCATAAATCAAAATTATGTCAGTTGATTGTTTTTTTAACAGTGTAAAAAAATAAAAAATATCGAATTTTAAAAAAATTATCAAAAAAATTGTATCTTTTGTAATTTTTAGTAAGCGAACCACAATTTTTTCAATTGTATATCTGTTAAACTCAATAATAGCTTTAATTATTTTTGGTCATATTTAACGTTAATTGTTTAGTTTTTATTGAAATTCCAATATTATTTTAATCATGTCCTTTGCCTTATGTATATAGAACTGTTGACAGCAACCCTCTTTGGCCCCGAAAAAATCTAATCTTTATTATTGAAAGCTCTTATAATAATACACACGCTAAATGAATTCAATTAGAGTAATTATTTCCAATTTTTATACTTTTTATTAGTTTGATTCAAGTCTAAATTTATTCTTTTTTCGTCGTAAAGTTTTCAAATTTCATGCAAGTGATTTTGAAAAAATCATGAATTTTTTTAATGAATTAGTTTTGTCAAAATTATGCTTACTGAGTTATTTTCTCAATGTCCAAGTTATTTTTGAATATAATTTTGAAAACTGATTTTTTTTCATCTATTTTTTCAAATTTTCAAAATGATAAAATTTCAAATTATTTGAATTCATAATTATTTTATCATTTTAAATATCTCTATTTCAATCTAATGCAAATTTCATTTGAATATTCATGTAATACATACTTAAAATTATTTTTCTTGCAGAATAAACTTCATAATTTTTCAAAATTTTCTGTTTTTTCCATATATTTACATTTTAATCAATCATTTTCGAATTCAAATTTAAACATGAAACTCATAAATTATTGCGATGGATGGCGCAAATTCAACTGAATTTCAGGTTTTTAAACTTGAATTCAATTTGTGAGCGTCTGATCAATCATTTTTCTATCCATACATCATCATCTACTACGTTTCAGTGCTATTTTTTTTGCCTTTCATTTTGTCTCTAGTCTTTATTCAATTTTTTCAATTGTTTTTTTAATTATTTAATTTTTATAATTCAATTTCTTTTCATTATTTTTTGATTTTATTTTCTAAGGCATTTGTGTTATTATGTTATTTTTCTTATTATTTCAAGTTTATTATATTTGTTATTATACTTTTTTCGAATAATTCTTCCAGGTACTTTGCGCTTATTGTAAAACAAACCCTTTCTCGAAGATTTCAGTTACCTTCCTCTTTTTAATAAACTAAAATTGTTTCATTGGTGTAAATTATTTTCTTCTTAATTACCACATAAACAAATTAATGAACAAGATCCTTATCTTGCGAGTATTTTGTTTTTAGTGGATTGTTTTTTTAAATTTATATTTTTCTTAGAAAGGTTATCTCACCTAATTTAAATTTCATCAAAACAAGAATAATTTCAACATTTATTTTACACAAAAACGTTAAAAAAAGAATAATTTTTATCCTAAGAATGTTCAACTAAATGCCAAATTATCTACATTACTTACGCCAAACTGAACGGCCCTTTTTATATTTAATTTTTCTTCGCGTGTTTTTTCTTCAGATATTATTGCTTCAATGGTGGTTATAGTGGTGTTTACCCTAACAATTCATTAATAAGCCCTTTTCAGTGCTATTCTTTTGTCCAATCCAAGCCAACATATTATTTCATATTATTTTTTCAATTATTAAAAACACTACAATTTTATTTTTGGTTTTTAGTTCTTAAGAATAAAATTTATACTTTTTTTTGGATTTTAGACCATTTCACAGATCGATAGCACGCAGTAAGGATGGTAGTGAAGCATTATGACGTTACTATTCAATTCATAACCACAAGCAATTGCATTATTGTCTTTTCACTGTTTTTACCAAACAATTCATCATTTTGTGTTTAATATATTTTTTTGGAAATTCTTATTTTCTCGAATCGATTTTTTTAAACTCAATTCTTTCACAGTATGAAGTTTTAATTTCGTGGAATTTATTGAATCAAATTGTTTCTAATATTTTATTCAAAAAACTTGTTTTTTTATTTTTATTATTGCAATATAAGCATTCAAACAGAAAATTGAAAAAAATGCTTTGTATATATTTTTACTTTTTTTCTTAAATGAATTTTTATTTATTATCATTGCATTTCAAACTTTGGTAAATTTTAATTTATTTCGACTCAAAGTGATTTTGAAAACTTAATAAAAAGAATCATTCTCAAATTTTAAAAAATTTTTAAGGCAAAATAATTGAGTGAAATACAAAAAGCCTCAACAAAAATATAAAATTGAAACACAAAATCTCAAATTAAGTCTATCAAACCAAAATATGTTGCTATAATATTTATAATTTCAAATTAAAACAAATGAAAGATAAGCTAGACTGTCTTCTTATAATATAAACATATATAGCTTATCCAAGCTCTTACTTATTCCCTACCGCAAAAGCTGGAATAAAAATTTTTCATCACGATTTTGTGTCATACATCTCTATCAACTGATGAAATTGATCATGAAGCCAAGATCAACCAATGCCCAGAAATTCGGCAAAAATTATTTTTTTAGTTGAAAATAGGCTGCAGTTTTTGAAGTGGGAAGAAGCTCAAGCTGTTTTAAAGTAATTTATAAAGTTTTAAAAGATTATTTTTTGCTCCATGTTGGTTTTAAGTTGAAATATTGTGGATTAGAGCTCAATGCTTCAGAAAGTAAAATTATGGAGTTGGTGTAAAAGGGGTCGTGTAGTTTTTTTGTTTCAAAACCAAAGGCATAGATTATTCGAAATATATTATAAAATGAAAATATTTTTAAATAATTTTAAGTGAATTTTAAATAAGTAGAAAAAAGGTTTCAACAGTTTATGAAATTTAAATTTTTGAATTATTGCCTCGAAATTTAAAATTTTGAAAATTGTTCGCAGGTTTTTGTCTTTTCAAGCCCGAAGCTCTAAATCATCAAAAAAAAAATTGAAATTTCAAAACTTGAAATATGAAGTAACTGAAACTGTAATATAATAATGGCAGATAACAATTTCTTACACTTCAAAGATTGAGTCAAAGTTTTTGGATAAATTCTTAAATTATTTTGAAAACCATAATTTTGTGGGTTCTAATTTCAGCAATTATAACTTCATTCACCCGAAAAACAATGAAAAAAAATATTTTTCAAGTTTTTTGTATATACATGCAAAATTAATTTCCTAAATAACCACAAACTATAACGATAAACAAGCAAAGCCTGAACTTGAGGTCGTTTCTTTTTCCTCTCCTCCCCTTCACCATTTCCCCTTCATCATTTCCCCTTCCCCTTCACTTTTTCCCCCTCCACCAATCTTTCCAACTCATTCCTTTCGACAGATCAAAGGGATAATTTGTGTAGAGGTCAAGTTGCCTCTCTGTTATCCATGACCGATAGAGCCCTTTGATCCCCTAAGAAGACATTTCACATTCGTTGAATAAAATTGATCTCTTCGTTAATCGGCTTTTAAGCAAAAAACTGGGGAATTATTTTCGAATATTTTGTGGAGTTTTGTTTTAAAACTCTTTGGTGATTTTATTTGTATTTTTACGGTATTGTTGATAATACATATTTTATTACTGTGTATCGCAATTAACTCAGCAAAAAATGAAACTTTTCAACAATAGTTTTCATATGTCAAAAAAACCTTTAGAAAACTCAATTTCAAGTCAGTAAAAGAACAGAGAGAAATTAGTTGGTTAATAGATGGATGGATGATTGAATTTGACGCGAGAAAATGAATTACAAAAAAGAGGTTTTTGATGAGTGTGTTTTGAAAACAAATAGAATTTTTTCTGTTTGTTTAAACAAAAGAAATTTTTTCAAACTTATGTGTTTTTATTCTCAAACCAATCAGTCATTTTCAAGCCAATTAGTTATAATCAAAACCTGATCAGCTCTAAAATGCTTCATGTTCATATATAGAAATATTAGTTTATCCAACACCTAAGTTTGTTAATCATTATAGATAAAATTTTAGTTTAAAAAGTAAAATCCATTTAATCTGAATTTGATTCTGGACTTATGAAAGCATTTATAACGCTTGATTACCATCGTTTTATTAATTTGGTTCATAGTCTGTAAAATTTTCAATTAATTTTTTCTTTGAAACCATTGAAGAGAAAAAGATCTCTTGTGAAAGTTTTTAACACATAAAAGCTTTTATTATTTTTTGTTTTATTTAGTTTGTTGTGACCAAAAACGATTTTAAAGTATTTGAAATCAAGTTTCGAAATATATTTATATTGAAATATATAAAAAAATTCTAATTAACTTGTATAAAAAATCAAGTGTTTTGTGAGTAAATAAATTTTTATCAAAGAAAAATTGTCAAAAATAAGGATTGAAAACAAATCTAGCACAAAAATTGAAACATCGAAAAAATTTCTATTTTAGAAATCTCGTTTGTAAAAACCCCCGTTTCAGATGTCATAGTGAACAGTCGAGAACGATATGCCAAGTTTTGAGCAGTACATGTCGAGAGCTATTTCGTAACGAATATATATGAATCGAATAGATTCAGTAAAAACAGATGCTCATACAATAATAATAGATTCTGATACAAAAATGCAGGGTCCATATTTGAAGAGATGTATCCAGTATAACTTGGTTTTTAAATGATGAAATCATGTTAAAAAAATAAATAAAATCTGATATAGAAATCATGCAAACAAATTAAGATATTTGATTATCGTATTAACAAAGCTTTTCGATATAACTGGACATCATCGATAAATGTAAAAGCCTGATGATATTCAGCTGTATAGAAAAGTTTTGTTAACAAAACATTCAAACACCCAAACTTTTGCGTGTTTTCTACAATCGTTTAAAACTCGTATTTAAATATGTTTAATCATTCCATGCGCCACTTATACTACCCCGTCATTATTAATATTAGAGTCTGTATAGCTCGCAATTTACAAATCAATACTACATTGAGCAGTAAACGAGTTTATGCCGCACACTTCCGACCAACAACCCATCTCCATCGACTACTTGGCCAACGGAGGATGTTGATAGCATATCACCATCGTCGCTGTATAACACTTCCATCTTTCCTATTTCCAATGCTCCGTCTTCTTTATACCCCAGCTTTTGTCTTAAAACCTGTAAATGCGGAAAAAATAATCAAAATATGAAGAATAGAATAAACTACAAATTATTCTATAAATGTAATAATGAAATCAGGTGTTTTCTACAGAAAATATCTATCATTTCCAATAAACATAATTCATCATATACATAAGTATAAATCTAATTACATTACACTGATTGACATAACCCAGTAACCAAAAAAGTCTAATTAAAATTAGTTATCTCAATAAAAGGTAGCTTGGAACTCAAAAAAACACTAAAATTAGTGTGAACTATTTAAATGTTATACCATAGATGGAGCACTGGCAATCTTTTTATCTAGGTACAAGAATGTCTTATAAGCTATGGGATGGCCCGCCAAAATGATATCGTGGGACACAGGATCCAATGATAGGTTGTCTACAGCTATGTTCACCTTCATCGACTGCAGATTTGAGCATTAATAAGGTTTTTGAAAATATTTTAATTTTAAAAAAGTAGTTTTATTTTCCGCCATTTAGAAATTTTTCATTTAATTTTCCCATTAAACCTATAAAAGATCAGTGCCCTGTGAAACATACATATTGTGCTACTGAAACCTCAAGTTACAAGACTGATGTTCGACTAGAATGAGAAATACAACTATGTTACGACCAATAACCTTTAGAAAAGTTATTGAGTGCTGTGGACCGATGCTGTAGACCAGAATGCTCTCACTACCGCATTCGGCCACAAACAGATACCTGCATCCATGGATGTGGAAGGTTTATGATGTTGATGACGTAAGTTAGCATGGAAACAATATTGATGTTTCAACCATCGTTATAAAACATAGACAAAAAGTTTGATGATGATGACGACGATGATGAAATTAGAAGCAATGATGATGATGAAGATGATGATAACAACGATTAAGGTAAATAAACTATCTAAAAAAAATCACTTGTCAGTGGCGATAATGCCATTAGGAGTGTTGAGGCCTGTGGCAATGAGTTTCCCTTTGTCTTGGGCTTCGAGTCTGTCATCATACAGACCCACAGATCCCCAATGGAAGTCGAGGAGAACTTCGTAAGGACTCTCTGTCCAAATAAATGAGATATTTTATAAATTACTCTAAAATAGTATCAATAATCTAGACTGACTGCTGTCAACTCCAATTACTGGGGCATGTACAACAGTGTAATCTAATTAGATCATTATTTCTTAGGAAGTTAATGATCGTTTGTTCATTGGATTTAAATTTACCTGTTTCGTTATTTTTATTTTTATTATTTTTATTAAATTTATCTTTTTCATTTTATTTTGATATTGGTGTCATCTTTATAGTATTTTATTATGGTTATCAAATTTATCCCTGTTTTTACATTTACCCATATTTTTATATTAATATTGGTATTTTTTTATTATTGTCATTGAATATTATTAAAAATTTTTTAGATTATCCTCACTTGTGTATACCCAGTTTGTAAAATAGAATTTGTCTTCTTCAATAACATGTAGATCATTGGTTCTGTAAATAAGTAATCATTATCATCATCATCATACTCATCATCCTTATCATTCCTTTTAAAATCCATTTTAATAATCATAGCAAAAAGATAACAATGATGTTAATATTTTGAGTCCCTTTAAAAACACACAAACCTCCACACACAAACTCACACATGAAAGCTTGAACTGCTGAAAGTCTTTTCTTGCACCAACACCCCCTCCTCCTCATTATACCTCAGTTTTTCTACTGTTTCTCTCCCCCCATGATGGTTGATAGCATACAGATAAACCATACCTTTTTTGTTGGTTGGTTAGTTGAGTTTACTTTTGAATAATTGTCAGAAAAAATTTGTCAAAATTATTATTTTTATTATTAGGGTAATTCATTCTATTATGATTTTTCAATAACTAAATTGATTAGCTTGAAACCTCAATTAAATGTAAAATGTTGAAAATTATCAGTGTCATAAAGACTTTTTGACATCTTTATGTGAATAACTTGAATGATTAACCTGTAGAGGGATGCACCCAGGCAGACAAGCCATGAGAACTATATGGCAAATCTGTGCGGCCATCCTTTGACTTGATCTGAGGTGGAATTGAATAATACTTTCAGAGTTACTATTAATGATATTTCTTAAAATGATAGTGTTAAAAACGATAATAATAACAATAACAAAAATAATATATAACAAAAATAATAATAGGATTTAAAACAACAGTAATAATAATAATAATAAAACTAATAATAATAACAAAATTAAATGAAAAATAATGATAAGCCACAAACTTGTAATTTAGTTGCCTTATACTCTCCTTGCTGAAGTTTCTTCAGATCCAACAAATATATACTGCCCTTATCATCTTTGCCTCCATTGTAACCCTGCGTGTTCAACTAAGTTGTATAAATTTGAAAAAAAATGTTTGCATTCTGTAGAAATAAAGCTATTTAGATGTTAATTATTGTATATTCGTCTTCAAGCTTTTAAAAGAATGTATGAATAAATTTGATTATTTTTTCAAAAAGAAACTGGTTAAGAGCAATAACTCGGTTGAAGCTAATATGAATAATGACTATTTAAGTTAAATTGAAATCAGAACTCACAGAGGAAACAAAAGCTTTACCTCCTGGTATTGTTTGTATGTCTTCAGATCCTTCAACTGTGAAATATTCATATTTCAATATGTTCACTAAAAAATATTTTTTAATATCAAATCCTATAAACACACACCATAAAAAAATGTCTTAGACTTAAGTCAGTTTTTATCAGCTTATACATTTTATATAATATATGTCTTTAATATGAAAAAGCTTATTTTATTAATAACTTTAAAATAAACTCACTGATTTCTGGAATGAAGTGGCAGTTTTTTGGGTGATGATTGAAGACGTGTCTAAAAAATCCAAGCTTTAAACTTTCGGAATTAAGAACAATATTTCAAATTAGTGATTTAACTTAGTTTTGCAAAAAAATAGTTTTACTTATCTCAAGTGTTATCAATAATGGATAATTTTTTAATAAAATTTATTTAAATATAAGTGGAAAAAACTTGATGCCTTAAAAAAAACCCTTTGTAAATTAAAAATGATAAAATTAAAATTAGAAAAGCTTTTTTAATCATATTTGTTCTTCAGAAAATAAAAATTGAAATTAGTTAACTACAATTATTTCTTTTCAAACTGAATATGATACAAACATAAAAGTACGGCTCGTGAAATATGACCATAAAGTTTACAGCTGTATGTGAAGTAGCAGTGTAATTACTAAAAGCTCTTGGTTAGTTATTTCTATAACATGAAGATATTTATTGAAAGAATGTATAGTTTAAAGCAATGGAAGTTCAGGCTAAAAAAGCATTGTTTCGGTTTGGTTTTGTTTTGCTATTTCTCGTTAATATTTTTAAAATAAATGATTTTTTAAAATGCCTTTTCACCGAAAGAAATACCAAATCAAAAAAATCTGCTCCAATTCAATTGGTCAGGGTAAAAAACGTTATACCTTATATGACATTATATAAGTTATAGTTTATAATAATTATTTTTAAATAATTTTCTATAGTAAGCATAAAGTGCTTGTGTCTAAAGCTGGAATTTTTGAAGGAAATAGTAATATTTTATTCTGTTAAAAAATGATGTTTGAATGATAATAATAATAAAATAATATCAATTCAGACAATAAATATACTTATATTAGTGTATAAAAAATTCACTAGATAAAATTTATTTTTCTAAAATTTAAAGCTCACAAAGGTTTCTGATGAACTGCTCACTGTTTATTTGAAATTAATGAATAAACTAGCGTAGTACACAAATTATTCAAATCAAACAACTGGAAAACATGAAACTTCGTAAGTTAAGTTCACATTTACAATAATGAAAATAAATCAAATACATACTCTTCATTGATCGAAATCTCCTTGTGACACAAATGATAATAAATATCATATGATAATGAGTTCAGAAACTGTTGCAAGCTGGATTTGTTATAACTCTTCAAAACCTAATATTACGGTTCAAAATGCAAAAGTCAACCTAAATGGTAGATTAAAGATAGTATATAAAAAGACAATTTGATAAACAATGAAGAACGATCAATTAACTAAAATTTCAATCAAACACTTTTAGTGGCTAAAAAATTATAAAAAACAGAAGTGGTTCATGGTAAATAAATAGAACGCTGACTACATTGATTTGAAGGTATTTATGGAATAGTGTTAGTTTATATTGTAGGTTTTCATGTAGGGGTCTCCATCTGTCAGTTCATTCCATAACTGATCTCACTTCTTCACTTAGTCTCCCCATTAAATTTTTGGTTACATATTTTTTATTTCTTACAGAAAAAATGATTGGAAAGTTATTAATCAGTATGATAACTGACCACTTTTCAATGGTTAATACATTTTCGTTAATATTTTAAACGAGCTTTTCCGGTTTTTAATCTTTTTGGTTACAATAGCGTATGATATAAGCTCCAAGAAGATTTACAAAAGACAGTGGCTCGTAGATTTCTTCTTTTAATAATATTTGACGACATTTTGGGCACCAAATTTAATATTAAGGCATTCATTACTTTTGAAAGAAATTGTATAGAATTTTCGTAAGTTACTTTACTGCCTTTGAAATCCATACGATAACTCCAACTTATGACGACTTTTTTAAAACACGTTTATTGAAAATTTGAGCTAAAATGTTCACTAAATAAAACTATCAAAATCTTCTTGATAAATATTATAAGTCATTGTACGAAAGTCAAGTTTAAAAAACATACAGCGTTTCTAAAAATCTCATTTTGTATTCCGTAAAGCCTGACCCGTTGTATAATTGTATTAGGGTATGAGTAGAATTAAGCCGATTTCGCGGTTTATAACTTCATAAGTTTTCAATTGAGAACACTTTGAATTCAAAGGTTAATTGAAATTTTAATTTGATCCTCAAAAGAAATTCTTTTTAGTTAAATCTTCTTTTATGCCTTGGCTCTCGCTTAGTGATCGAAGCATTTTATTATTATTTATTTTTATTATTATTTATTTTTATTATTATTTATTTTTATTATTATTTATTTATATTATTATTTATTTATATTATTATTTATTTTTATTATTATTTATTTTTATAATTATTTTATTCTATTCATTATTGATTTTAATATTTCCATTATTATTTTAATTTTTATTTATATTAATTATTTTTACTTTTATGACCTTCTCTATAAAATTCGCTACAGTACCAAACAACACGAAGGCTGAAGACCCGCTATTTTAAAATTTAGGCCATGCAACAAAAAAGTAATGATTTGGTAGAAAATGAATTCAAAGAGATTGAGTCTTTTCAACTTTTCTATTTTTAATATTTTGAATCACAGATCAAATGTTTTAAACAATATACAATACAATTATGGATGTATTTATAAGCTTCAGAAAACTTTCGGCCTTATAATTATTATAAAAAGAAGAAAGAGGGAAATATACACAAAAAGTTTGCTCAAAAACTCTCACTTTCAAATAAACTTTAACAATATTTATGTCCATTAGTAGACCACTCAATACTAGAGCACACTACTCATAATTAGACCCTCCTCCACACACCGAAATCATTAAAGGTTAATGTATTATCGCTATAGTAAGTAATTTTCTTTTATCGTCTACGCATTCATATATTTATGTTAGTGAATTAACATTCAATAGAGAATAATCTTTTTTCAAAACCATTTAATTGATTAGTCTTTTTTATTGCAACCGTTTCTTTGGAGTTTATGTTTTACTTAATGGTTGAAAACAATGGGAACTAAGCCTTTTAAACGGAGTTATTGTTTTTAATTAGTTTTTGTTAATAGAATTTTTACAAATTTTGAACAAGTTACTTTTAATGGACAACAGTGCTTCATTAAAACCCCTATGGAAGTTGCACTTTTTTATTAATGCTTCCGAAGTAGCCATCAGTTTTATATTGCTTTTTAAAGCAATTCTGACGTTTTTTGTTGACATATTTTTTTGATAATCACGATAGTTTCATTGAAAAATGGTCTTAATTTAAAACCATGTGTATAACTTGAAGATTTTCCGTTCAAGCAGTGTTTATTACTGTGTGTTTCATTTGACGCAGTAGAATCAAAACAAACAAGCGACTACCTCACTAAACATGTTTGATTGGTTGACAAAAAATCTTCAAATAATCAAATATATTTTTGCAAGGTTGTCGCTCGTGTGGTTCGATTTTACTGCGCCAGATAAAACACAAGGCAATAAACACTTTTCAAGCACGATCTATGCGGATCAATTGAAACGACATGCGCTGAGTTTTTCTCGCCAACATAAATTTTTTCAAGTTTTTAAAAAAAAAATTTTTTTTAATTTCAAAAATACTTTGATTTCATAATTTAAATAAAATAAAATTGAAAAACAGAATGAATAAATGTATTAAGAAAAAAGTTCTTAAACCAAGAAGGGTTCCCAAGCTTAAAGCTTCACCTTTGGAGGTAAACTTCACAATAAAGCTTGAATAAAGAAAGTATATAAATTTATATATTTTTTTAATTTATATTGAAATTCAATTATTCCCATGATTTATTTTTATTTCATGATATTGTTCAATCTAGATTTTTTTCAGACAATTGTTTTTTTTTCGTTGTTCCCATCACACCGACAAGCTGAAAAGAACATGGGATCAAGGTTTGAGAGCTGATAGAATAAAGAATCATTCTCACAGTTTTCTGGCAAGATATCTAAATAGAGAAAGCTTTTGTGTTCCAGAAGCGAAGGTTTGAATCTTGCATGAGTTTTGCTATGATTTTGTTCACAATGTTTTTGGTGAATATTAAATTTTTTCAATAATTTCCATGTTATTTATTTATTTGTTGAAAACTTGTATTTTATTTTTTCTTTAAAATTTTTTTTACTGTTTCAAAACTGAAGCTATATGTTGCCAAAAACTATATTTTGCAACAATATTCAATACATGTCAAAAAGGAAATCTCAAAATTTCAAATTGCTATTATTGAAAAAAAAAAATAGAAATCCTTTTTTTTGAAAGACAAATCTATTGAAAAAAAAATCCTGAAAGCAATAATTTTAAATGATTTATTGCAAAATGAAAAATGTCTACCAACACGAATGATTATTTGTACAAATCATCTCGATCTTCCATAAGTTTGTGAAATTGTATCTTTACACTTAAAATGGAAAATACTGCTCTTCAAAATATAAACTATCAATTTCAAGTTTTTTTATTTTAAAAGTGAATTTTTCGAACTTTTTCCCCTTATATGTGTATCTGTTACAAATTTCTGAAATGAGGTGTGTAAAAGTAAAGTTTTGTATATGTTATATACCTCTTGGCTATAACACGTGCTGAGGCGTTGTATTTAATCATCACTTTTAATTGGTACACTGCTGTACACTCAATACACAATCTGTCCGTGTTAGGTCCACTAAACTACCATAGTAATTGTTTTTTTTGATGTTAAACTGTGCACTTGATAAATGCTATATGAGTTGAAAATAAAATCAGAAAAATCACCTACCAAATAATCTTTCGCTTGATTACAAAGCATGAATTTTAATTCATTATTGTGAATAAACATTTCTAAAACTGGCAAAAAAATACTATAAATGGTTAAAAATATAAAAACCCAAAACAAAAACCCAAAAAGGAAAACCTTAAAAAGCAATCTTCTAGGAGGTTGTTTCATTTTTCTTCTAACACCATTAAATATTATACTCAACCAAGTGTTTCCCCAGTTAATTCTTAACGTCAACATTGAATTTATGAGGCATACTTGGCTGCGTTAAATAGATATTTATGTAGATTTGTCTGTTTTTTAATGTTTATTTAGTTCATCTCAGTTTTGTGTGAAGAACTTGATAAAAAATATATTGAAAAACATAATAATCTTCTTTAGACATTATAAATACTGCAAAAAGTAAATTTATTAAGTACTTGATGATGTTACTTTGTTAACGAAAAGCTTTATACTTAACAAAATTACCTTTTGTGTTTAAACACATTGGAAAATACTTGAAAATGTTCCGTTGATAAAAAAAAGTTTCGTATTTTAATAAACTAACTAGTATTCTGAAATTATATTCATATTGGAAAAAGTACGAAGCTTTTCGAAATTATTCAAATACTCCATGATGCAGATTTACTTCATTAATATTCATTTATTATACATAATAAACATAATAATTAAAAAAATATTCATATAATGTGTAGTTTATGCACTATATGATTTCATGGAAAGCCCAGATTTACAACATCTTCAATGCATCAAGTTTCAGCAGAATAAATATTTTTTATTCTATAGTGACCGGATATTCCATGGAATTTTTTTGGAAAATTATTAGCTTCACCAATAAACATTGATACAAAATATAAAATATAAACTTCAAATTCAAAAATTTTAATATTAAAGAATTATGAGCTTTCAAAAAATCAGTATTCTGACTTCCAGATTCTGAAATGGTCATCAAACAATTAACTAAGGCCTCATTATTATCTCAATGAGACGCCATTTGATGCCGTACATACCTGCCCCGTTTAATAAGTGTAGATTAACAAATCGATCCACTCCTCTTCTTCTTTCATTGCCATTATAATAGGTATTTCCTGGTTAAAATTAACTTTAAATGTAATGTATTGGATAGTAAAATGTTGTGTGACTTGAAAAATTTTAATTTTCAAAGAAAAAAACTAAAAAAAAAACTTAACGCGAAAAGCTAAGAATTTGAAGATTCGTTCATCAAAAAAATACATGAAAAATAAAAAGCTTTGAAAACTCACGCAAAAAAATCTCATATTTTTTATGAGTTCACCATGATATCTCTCAATAAAGTTCCCATAAACTCACAAAAACTACCAAATTCTTCAGATAAAAAGTAACAAAAAATGTGAATAAGACCCAAAACACTCGAAGCCATAAACCAGAATGGTTTAACACAGAAAATGTAGGTATCGCTTGTTTTTGCTGCATTGCTTTGTGCTTGGCACGGTGAACAGGTGACATAATTGGAGAAAAAAGATCACAATTAATAAATGGACATATATAAATCTTCATTTATAAAAAATATATATTCATATTAAATACATGATATATATAATACGTCTTCATTTTTATAACTTCCTGTAATTATAGAATAGATATAACAATTGTATAATGTATTAGATAACTATAATACATATAAATATACATTTTATCCATTATAAATATTATATGGATAAAAATACAACATATAATATATATATATATATACATGGATAATATTTCTTCTCTATACACACACAGACTTCATGAATGCAGTTGGAACTGTCAGCTTGAGAGGACGAATTGAACACCTTATAAATACATTAAACGTCACTACACACTTGGAGTGGACAGCTTAAAGTGGAGTTGACTTGTCTTTAAGCCAAAGTGAGTTTTTATTTTACTTTTATCAGTTAGTATGTATGGATATTGTTTTGTCATATACAGTTTTATTCATTGTAATAGAGGATTTTATTGTGATACACACCTTTGTGCTTTATTAGATAAAGTGGTTTGAAAGCTTGGATTGTTATATAATTTCGTTAAAAAAGTTTAAAAATAGACATTTGACCTTAACTTTGGCATTTTTTGGATGATTGAAAAGCATATGAATGTTTTTTTGATATCATTTTTGTCTTGTTGTTAATTAAAATTTATATTGGTCTTAGGTTTCGAGTGCAAATTAATAATTTTAGTTTTCAAATGTGAATTTTTAAGAAACTTTTAATGTTTGCAATTACAAAATGTTTTCGTCAACTTTAGTTAATTGAAATTTTTTAAAAATTATCTTTTGTATATTTAACAAATGGTAGTAGTTGGTTATAGTACATTATAATGTAACTTTTTACTAGCAGATAAATAAATATACATGTAAAATGTGATTCTATAGCGCTTAATTTGTTAAATCATTATCAAACCCACAAACAACTTTGTATGTTTAAATACGATTTCTAAACTGTAGGAAAAAACTGAGAATGAAACAAAAACATTGATAAAACCAGAATATATTTTTTTTCTTTTTTTAAACAAAATTATTTTATTTTTTAATTTTTTAAAATATTTTTTTCAGTACATTAATGAAATGACAAATTTTCGATACAGTTTACTGTTAATATTTCTGAAATAAATTTTTTGAGTTTTTTTCTCTCAATTCATTAAATCATCCAGCTTTATATAAATGAATGAAGACTATCTTTACAAAATGAGATAACTTGTTTCATTCAGAATCATACATGGCATGTAAAACCTTGGGCTTAAATCAACAATTACTTCTTGAAATTTATAGTTAAAAGTAAAAAAATTATTTTTTATGGTTTTTTCAATACTTGCATCAATATTTAAACTTATTTATATGCAAATACTTAGCAATGATAGGGTATCATCTTTTCCATAGGCCATATTGGTTATAAAATAGAATAAATTTTTAATTAAAAGTGAACTTAGTTTTGATTTATGAAATAAAATAAATTTTCATTATAAAATAAAAAGTTTTTTAAAAATAAAAATAAACTTTTACACATTAATTTATTTTTCTATCAACACCAATGTTTTTTTTATTACTCATTTCTATATATTTTTTTATAGCGCTCAGTTAAAATAAAAATTAGAACTCAACCTTCTAAGCTTGATAATAAAAATTTTTCGAACCAAATTTAAGTTATATAACACAGTCAAAAAATTTTATTCAGTCCGTCTCCATTAGTTTTTGTGAACGCCTCGGGGAGTTTTGTGTTATTTTTAATATTATAAAATAGTGAATTTCTCAACTTTTTTTTCAAAAAATTTTACGCTTAATTTATTTCTTTTTACAGATTTTAAACTTTTTCATCTTATCTTGATATCAGTTTTTTTAGTATAGATCATAGTTTTGAAAATAGGTTGTTTGGAATCAGTGCTGAGTTACAGTCACTTACCCATGATTCAGAAATGTTGGATAACGTTTACTGGAGTATTTAAGCATTTCCAAGTCGTTTTTTCAGATTTTCACTCGTTTCATTAAGGCTTTTTTTTCCTTTTTTTAGCCATTGTGACATCATCTATGAAATTAAACTTCCAGATGGCTTGAAATTTTTTTATAAATTATATTATAGAAAAAAAACATCAAGTCAAATTTTTCCTAGCATTCTTAGCAGACGCAGAGACTCAAAGCCTTATTTGTCTATATGGCGTTAAACTGGTTTTCATATTCACCTCCTACGCTATGTTTGTATTCTTTTAAATCATAAACTCCGGAAATTTCAAGTACATAAAAAGTTTAAAAAAACAAAAATAAACGCTATACCACTAAAAAAAATTTCTGTGTATATACTTAATCATATGAATAATATATAGAGCTTTTCAAATAACAGTGTTCAAATTCATACCATTTGATGTTTGGTTGCAAAAATAGTATATGAAGCTATTATCATGATATATTCTATAAAATCATTATTATTATTATTATTATTATTATTTTTGTTGTTGTTGTTGTTATAATGAAAACTACAAATATACTCTGAAGTGCTCTAAAGATGCTCGTGCAAACTAAGGCAAGGTCGTCTGTACTAACGTAATTATAAAACACTTCATTTTCTTCGTCTTAGTTTTCAAGATAAATAAATTTTTAGTTAACCCATCAACATCTCCGGAGCATAATTAATTTTTTAGTGATTTTGAGAGGAAAGCTGTATTTGTTTAATTTTTTGAGTTTTCAGTTAGGTGCTTGTTTATTGCACGAATAAGTAGAGCAAGTTTTTTTTGTGAACTCCATTTGGCAATTTCTCAACTAATTTTTGGTATAGAACAAAATCAAATAATCTCTGTAGTTTTTTTTTCATTATTTTTTGTGCACTGTTTTGTTTAAACACAGTTCTTATATGCAGTGTGGGAATTTAAAAAGAGCGTGTGTATGTTGTATGGAAAAGCGGGTGTGTGCTGTGTAGGAAGTTGTGTGAGGGTGTGCGTGAAAAAGTGTGTGTATGTGTTGTGTAGAAAGGTGTGTATGTGTACGTAAAAGGTGTGCCACGCCCACACTTCCACGTTTTTTCATTTTTCAGAAAAACATTTTTTTTGAAAAATTGCGTCTAGAATAGTTCTTTTTTTGTAACGATCCAGAAAAAAATTATAGGCAGAAAATTTTTTTTTCATATTTGCATAAAACTTGGGAATTAAATAAACATTACGAAAAATTAGCAAAAAATGTGAAAATAAATTTAGATTAATTCTTAATGAAAAATTCAGACAAACTTATACAAGCAGGATTGAACGTGGTTTTGCTTGAGATTGAGGTTTATAATGCCTTTATCGAAGAATTAAAAGCTCAAGTTTTTAGACTCAACATGAAAAGCCATCATTAAATTTTGCTTTATTTCAACGTCATAATTTTTAAATTTAAAAAACTTATGTTTTAAATAAAGAAAAAAACTCAAAATTTTTTCAGTTTTAATTACTGCTTTTATTTCCAATAGTTTTTATCTACCAAATGGTAGCTAGCAACTCATAGTTCTACGTATCATTTTCATTAAAAAATATACAATAATGCTACATGTTGAATAGAAAGTTGAACAAAAGCTAATAAATAAAAAAAGTAGATAAAGACCAATAAACAAAAACCAAATAGGCAAAAACATAAAAAAAAATAAATAAAAAAGCAATCTAAAAAAAATTAAAAAAAAATAAAGTTGACATAAAAACCAAAAAAAATGAACTAAATACATGAAAAACCACCCAAAAAACAAAACCACAGCTCTTCTTCACCCGCCAATCAACCCCTGATCAAGTACCCAATCCGATGGCGTGTCAAGCTGAAATTGTAGGTCTTTATTAAACTTAGTGTGGAAAACACTTCGAAATGGGATTTTGAAGTTTATATATTATATGGAAGGTGTAGTATAGACTGGCTTTGTGATAATGTTAGGGTTAAATTTATCAAAAAAATGAAATAATTAATAGTTTGTATAAAAATTAAAATTTATTATAGATAATATATAGTTACTTTTGCTGTGTTTCCAGCCATTATGTAAAAATTTACCTTTCATTGGTGTTTGTGATTTTTTTTTATAAAAAAAAAACGTCTAATGGAAGATATAACGAGATAAAATTCTAAAAAAAGTTCAAAATTTATTTCAAAGTAATTTTGATAAACAGTGAAAATAGGCAGAAAATCAAAATATAAACTTCAACTGTGTTACAGGTTGATTATTATACTTTTTATAAACTTCACTTCAAATATTTTTCTACTCATAATAAACTCGATACCATTTCTAACTTTATGATTCTATTGATTTTTTTCCAATATCACCACCAACATACTATGTGGCAAACCCTTCAGCACATTCTCCACTCCATTAAAACTTAATACCACCAATGCTTAAACCGCATTCCTTATTCCCATTTAAAACCACTGCACTCACAGAGAATCATATAACTTCAATTATCTCAACACAAACCTGTATGAATTTAAACCTAAATGTTCCTTAAAAGCATATAAGTTCACCCAATCATCAATTTATTTTCTATCAAATAACACAAGTTCACTTCATTATCAGTAATGTGTAATACGTAAACTCCCACCATTTTTTACGACGCATGTTGGCTTTTCAAAATATTTCTCCAATAGTTTTGTGTTTTTGTAGCAATCGTATAATTAACTATGTAATCCGATGTTTCAATATAAGTTGTGGGCGTTTAGCATGAAGCGTGTACTGTAATGGTACTAATATCAGTTAAGGAGTGTTTAAAGGTAGTGTAAAATAACATGTCTCACTTCGTAAGTAGCAGCTTGAATAAGGCGTACTAAAAATCAACTTATAGTATTGATACGGTTTTTTTAGTGGTTCTTTTTCAGTTTTATATTGGTGTCACAAAAGTTCATTAATGTTGTTTAGTATTAAAATGACTGAGATTTTGAGAAAAAATCTCTTAATCATTGAAAACCTACGCTTAGAGAAAAATTATTTTAAGCATTTCGGGAAAGTGTCTTTAAATAAAAAAGTTTCAAATTCGATGTATTTTCAGCCGAAAGGGAGGTTTTTAATGTAGATAAACATAGAATAAATTATTTTGACTCAAGTTTTTTATTCACTAATAAACTAGATTGTGTTTTTTAATTAAAGTTGTATGATGTAAATTTCAAGCTGTAAAAAAATATTTTAAAAAATTTTTCATAATATATATTTTTAGTTCAAAACTTTGAGTTTTACATTTTTTGAAAGTAAATTGTAATTTTAAATTAGTCTAATTTGTAACATTTATCGGCCCGCATAGCTCAGCTGGTTGAGCGTTAGACTAGTTATCTAAAGTAACCGGGTTCAATCAGATAAAAATATGACTGAAATAATTTAAAAACCGTTGGAAAATATTATTTTTCTATTTATTTTTTTTTAACAATGAAAAAGGATTTAAAAAATGAATTTATTGTAAATTACACGGAGTTTCCAAGTTTCAAAATGATATTTATAATTTTTCTTAGTAGCTTTTCTTTGTTTTCTGCTTAAAAATAAATTGATTGATGAGGTTTTATTTAATTTAAAAATCAATTATCTTATTATTGTTTTGGTTTGTTTTATTCCCAGGATAATTTATATCTTTCAGTTTAGTTTTGAAAACTTTGTGGGACAAATTTGTCTTCTTCTTTCATCAAAACAAAGTTGAAGCAATGATCTGATTTTTCTGATATAAAATTTTTTTCAAAAATGAAGTCTACTCAGTTATTATTCATTATATTTATATTTATCAACCGCTTTTTTAAGTTGTGTTTTTTAATTTTTCCCGCTAATTTTTAGGACTTTAGTTCTTGTGAAAGTTTCAGTAGTTTTTTGAGGTTACATATTCAAGGAAAAAAACTAAATTTTAAAAAAATTACTTGCCAGAATTCTTCAATGTGAGAGGTATATTACAAAAAAATGCTTTGAAATTCTTGTGAAGATTTGTTGTAGAATCATTAATTTTACTTCAAATATTTCGGTTTTTTTCTAAAACTTAAGCCATTCATTTCTAGTTTTTCATTTTTTAATATGTTTTAGTTTTTTTTATTTTCTTTAAATTTAGCAAAAATATTTTCCAAACTAAAACAAAGCGAGAAGTATCTCACTCAAAAATTAAAAATTCAGAAACCTACTCAAACACTGCTCCATTTTGAGTTTTTAAGTCTTTTTTAACTCCGAACATTTGAAAAACAGATGAAAAAGTATTTTTTTGAAGAAAATAATTTCAAAGTTCCACTTTATTAACCTTATCCTGTTTGGCTTCCGGTTTTAAAAGCTTCACAAGAAGTTCGTTATGACACAAATATTTCAAAAATTCTCAAAAACTATGCTCTCAAGTATTATATCATTAAAAAGTAGTTCATTTTGATTTTTGATTATTATGTCTATAATTCCATCAAACCCCATTGTAATTTTAATTTTTTTCATCATTTTTAGTTTAGAGATATTTTCACCATTGATTTTAAGACTTTTTTCCCTCTCTAATGAGTTGATTAAAAATTCACGCATCTGTTCTAGAAATGACACTTAGTAATTGAAACTTTTGGTTTACCTTCATTCTTCATGTACTTTAGCAAACAATTTATCTCTGCTTCTCTGGATGTTATGTTGATTGCATTCCACAAGTTCAACTTTTAAATCTTCACTGCAGGAAAAGCCATTTGGCCTCAAGAAAAAGATTTGTACTACATCAGTTGATTTTCCACTATAAGGAAATCTCTGAGTTGTTCAACTTTAGACTCAATTGAAATTCATAATTGAAAAAAAGTGTTGAAAATTTTCTCCAATATATTAATAAATAAAGATGTATATAATTTTGACATTGTTTGCACCTTTCACATCACTCTTAGGTACACCATAAACCCATGTTTAGTTCCTATTATATTGCCAGTTTTCAATGCTTTTTTAATTCATTTTATCCAGATTAAACATTTATTTATTTATTATCGTTTGTTCCATTTGTTTTATTATATATTTATTTAATATTTCATATTTTTCTCTTCATTTTTGTTGCATTCATACCATTTTCATGGCATCTATGAATCTTTCATCTTCCTTAAACTTTCATTCATAACTCAAAATACTCAACAAATTTGTGCTCTTTATTTTATTGAAATCTCTTTTATGCCATCAATTTTCCACTTCAAGCTTTTTTCATTAAATTAATTGATTTCTTTTTTCCATTAAAGTGTATTGCATCCATTTCTGTTGCAAGGCGTATTCATAATTAACAATTCATTACTGATTCAATGAAGAAAAATTATAATTTCTTCATTTCTGTTTGATTATTCATCGACTTATATCCATTTAATTTTTTCAAAGATATGCCTTTTGAGAACCTGTGAAATGTAACTTTTTTCAATGGAACTTTGAAACTATTCTTTTGTCTGTGGTGAAGTTGTTCTATTACAACTATGCATTCAATTCCTCATAACCCGGATGAATATTGTTAAATGATAAAAAAACAACAAAAACAAAATATTAATAAAAATAATGAAATCAAAAAAACAATAAAAAACCCTAAAAATCATGAAATTCCAACTCCTCAGATTAAAATGTTAAGTGGCAAACGAAGACAGGGCTTACCACTAATTTTTCTGCTTACATTGACTACTCTGCAAGCGTCTCTGCAGGGTCTCACCAAGAGAGAGGTTGGATGGCTGTTTGTTTTTGATAGTTTCTACGGTTTTTTTGTTTCATGTGGTGAACATATATTTTAAAATGTTAGCTTTTCGAGGTTTTTGAACGCTAGTAGTTTTTTTTAAAAGTACGAATCTTTTCGTTATCAATGTAACATTGTAGATTTTTAAATGTTACATTGACAACAAAAAGCGTGGTACTTTTGACAAAAACTGTTAGTGTTTAAAAGTTTACTTCGATTTGAGAAAACCATCGTGTTAGCAATTTGACCACAAAAAATTTCTTCAACCTTTCAAGTATTTTATTTTCTTTATTTATTTTTTTACTTTAAAGAAATAATTTTCTATTTTTTTCACATTTTTTAGATTTTTGTATTTTATCCATGGTTTTATGTTTTGTTTTTGAAATTTTGAAATTTTTTATACGTGTTCTTAATTTTTATTCGAGTTTCTCATTAAGTCACCTGCCATATACTCCTGTTAAAAATATTTAAAATTCTGATTCAATTTTACCATCTTTTCAATGCTTTCTATTCAGAATTTTTTGCGAAGCATGAATCCTACATTTTGAAAGAATCGTTTAAGCCATTATAAAACGTCCTATAATTCAATTGAAAACTCTAGACAAACCATCCTTCTGCAATATCAACCTCATTATCATCACCATCTTTTCTTCTTTTCTTTTTATTATTATTATTTTTTTTTGTCAATTTTTTTTTCTTTTTTTTTCGTTATTTTTTTTTCATAACATTAACACTTTTGCTGCTAATAATTTTAGCAGTCATTTTTATCGATCCTTAAAAAGCACTTTTATGGTAAATTATCCTTATTATCACCTATCGTCGTCACTAGGCACATTAGCGGGTGATTAACATTTAGCAAAGTGCCTACCCATCATCTCAGTGTAACGCTCAAAAGTTTCATGAAAGTATGTTAGATTTTTCGCTTGTGTTTATTTTAAAAGCTGGAAGTTTACTTTTGTTAAAGCGTATAGTGAGTGGTTTATAAAAAAAGTAATCTTAAATGATCATTTTCCTAGTGCAAAGTTTTTTGGAGACATTATCTCATTGGATAATTAAGTTTTATATTTGACTCCATATTTTCACTTTTTTTCATACGATTTATGCTTTTAAAAGAAGTTTCTCTAACTTTAAATAAGACTTATGTCAAAAACTACTTCGAAAAATGTTTGAAACTTTGCATTAAAGATTTTTTCAAACAACAAGCAATGTTTTATCATTGAAAGAGATTGCCTGCGTTGTTTTTATGCTGTTGTTAGATTATTATATTATCTTTAAAGCCTTTTTACGGCGAGCGTGTTTTTACACTAGTGTATGTTATTGTTGTAATGTCTAGAGGCTTTCGATATGGTAGTCATCTCCGTTTTTATTTCTCTTCGTTTAATAGTATCAAAAGAAAAAAATTTTCTGATTTTTTCCGTTATTATTATTTTTAATATCTTATTTTTTATTTGTTATTATTATTATTTTTATTAATGTTTTTTTAGTACTATTACTAGTGATAATAAAAAATATTGTGCCATATTTTATTATATAGTTCACTGCTTTGTGAATATTCTAGAGAAAAAGTAAAACTGTCGAAAAATTTTAATGCTTAAAAACCCTATCAAAATATTCCTTTGAGTTTGGAGTTTATTTCACTTTTAGGGTCATTTAAGAATAACTAAAGGGTTTTAACATGGTGTAATTCATTTGTTAAGCAGGACTTTTTGAAAGTCACGAAGCTTTGTGTAGTTTTAATCACATATTTATTCTTTTTTATATTGTGGATGTTTCGGCCCAAAAAAGATTGGTTTACAGTTTTATTTTTTTAACCGTGAAAAACGTTAATTTTTTAAATTAAATTTTTCATCAAAAACTTCAAGTTTCTGTTCGCAATTTTATGCCAATTTTTTCTTTTCCATGATTTTGTCACTTACGTTCCCGTTTACTTGGAAACCCTCCATTGGTTAAAAAAAAATTATTTTGCTTTGCATTTGAAACTCTTCTATTAATTGTTCCACACATGATGTGATGATGTGAGATTGGTTTCCAAAAGCATCGTGACATTGAAATAAACATTAAAAACGGTGTTAACTTTTTAAAAAACCATTTTTTATGAAAATAATAATAATAATGATAATAATAATAATAATATCAATAATAATAATATTATTATTATTATTACCACAACATTTCCAGTATGAACCGGTGGAGGAGGTGGAAGAGAGAAAAGTGTTGAAAAACTTCAACATTGAAAACTCTTACGACGGTGAAGCTGGCAACGAAAACATTCTGAATACTTATGATATGGATACATTTCATGCCCCTAAACCAATGAAAACTGACGATAAAGGCTCTATCTTACAGGTTGGGTTGAATATTAATGTAATAATATTCAGAAATTCTTTGGCTTTTATTCATTATCATGAAGTTAATGTACAGTTTTTGGGGGTTTGATGCGTTATGGCAATAAGCTGTATCTATTACTGTGAAATTATATTAACTTCACCGTTATGGCTTGTTTTCAATGTTACGAAAGAGACAAGTTTTGAAAGGTTTCCTTTAATTATATCCACTCGATATAGTTTGTGTTGATGATTTGCATTTTTGACTTTCTTGCTTTTACATCATGTTCCGTGTTGAGTTTTAATGAAACCAGAAAATGATTTTTTAGCGTAAAATTTTCATCTTTGAAAATTTTTGAATAAAAGCCCCACTTGGGTTGTTTGAAGGTCAAATCTGTCTGATCTTTGTCAATTTTGCCCACATGAGGAAAGTTTTGAGTTTCAGTTGCTATTTTTGATGAAAGATTTACGTTTGTTCAACTTTGTTGAAAGAAAAAATCAATGATAATTTTTTCTTTCCATGTTTTTCGGCAACATATTCTTGATTAATTTTGCCGTTGTCACGCTATTTTCAAGTTATATTCTTTGAAAAATATTGATTTAATTAAATTTTCAAAAACTTTCATTAACGTCGTTTGAATTAAAAAAAAAACACTTCTTCAAAAAACTAAAATAAAAGTAAAAATTGTGTATAATAATGAGGCTTTTTTTATGAACTTAATTCACAAAGCTTTTCGTAAATTATCACTTGATAATGTAATTTTGTCTAACAAAAAACTTTTGTGTTTTTTTCTCTCAAATCCCTCACATATTTCAACGTTCTCTCATATTATTAACAGGGAAATTATTTTGTATAGAAAAATTTGAAAATTTATGCTAGTATTAAAATGAATTCCATTGAAAACGTCGAAAAGTTTAATAGGTTTAAGTGTAAAATGTGACATTAGCTCAGCCCATACATTTTCATGAACATTTTAAAATGCTTTGCGTACATTTCAGATGTTTTTATTAACATGAAACAAGTTTTGAAAATTCTAATTTCATAAATATTGAATATAAATTTTTTGTCATTCTGCTGAAAATATTTCCTTTTGGGAATATTTTTTACATGGTTATTTATTCAGATGTAAAAAAAAATGAAGTTCTAAGCGTATTACACTTAACGGTGTTTTAGGGAGTACACGGATAAGTAAACGTACAAGCGTCTATGCAAATACTTTTTGATAATTAAATTACATCAAAAAAATTTATCAAAAAACTGTCAAAAAGGTGAATGAAAAATAATTAATATTTTAAAAATACTTGATTCAATGTCCAATCAAATGAACGATTTATTCTCGCCTCGTAAATGACGGGTTTTTTATATTCATCGTTATTTCACACGATATTACTAAAATTGACAGATTCAATATCACTATTGCTTATCAAAAAAAAACTGTTATCAATATTATTTATCAAACAAACAAAAATAACAAAAAAGTATAAAAAAAAGAATAAATAACCCAGCAAAGATACCAGCGTCTGAAGGAGTTACTGAAGGATCAGACAGAACAGAAGGTCGAAGGCGAAGTGGCGGACCAATACGAAATGAGGAGCAAGAAGGGACGTTGGCAGGGATTTTGCTTCAAAAGGACCAGGAGTGGTCGAAGATTACCTTACATTTGCTGGAGAAATTGTATGTTTCTTTGTTTTGTGGTTCTATGGTTATATTGGTTGTGTCACTTTGATTACAATTTCGATTGTATGTAATGTAATGTAATTTAGTTTAATGTAATGTAATGTAATGCAGTATTGTTAAAGCGCTTTTCTTTATAGATCAGAGTGCTTGCTAAAAATTTAATGTAGCAAGACACGCTGTGGAACAGGTGTTAATTGTCGGTCCACGCGGGAACAAACCCGGTAACTTTAGCTAATTAGTCTAAGGCTATATGGACCGATTGAATTGTATTAATGACTTTTTGTGGCTTTGACCATGTTTGTTATTTTATTGTATTTGTGGTTGGTTTATTTAATTCTTTTAATAATTAATTTCATTATCTTTTTAGACAACTTTATAAATTAAAAGCTTTGAAATATGTTTAGAAAGTTAATAAATATAAGCGTTAATAAATTAATAAATGGAAGCCTTGGAGCTTTTGAGTTTTATTTTACTGCATCGAAGCACTAGATTTGAGAAAGATTTTCATAACACTTCTGAAACCCCTAATGTAGAAAGTTATTGCTAGAATTAGAGAAGTTGGAGTGAATTTCAATAATTTATCAGTACCCAATGAAAAGAGACTTTGAAGGGTAAAGAATATGTAATTTCTCATCAATTATTTTAAAATAAATGCATTTTTGTATACTTCATAATGTTAGACTGTTTTACAAAAGTTTTTGTAGGCTTTAAGTTATGCCTAAAGACTTGATTTTTTTATTTCCAAAACCATAAGATTGAAACTTTGTATATTTAAATAAATTTATTATAAAAGTATTTTGAAAACATAGCTATATAAAAATCAATTTCGAGTAATTAAAGAAATTAATTAAAAACAAAAAAAATATAAAAAAACTAATTGAAAACAAAACAAACACCTGAAAATAAAAACTCGATGCTAATTTTTCTAGATCATGTTGAAACGTTTCTCTTTCACCAATTCATAACTTTTCATTATTTCTTTAATTTTTTTGGAACTTTTTCTAGTTTTTTATTTACTCATCATTTTTTTTCTTCTAAAACTTTTGTTGTTTCATAACCTTTTATTATTTAAAACTTCTATCTTAGTCTCCTATTCGTAATGCAATTTTCAAATTTTAATGAATTATGGACAGAAAAAGGCGTAAAAGTGTAGTCATAATAGCCATAAAAACATCTCTACTGCATAATTTATTGTTACCACAATGAAAAATTTAAGTGACACTAGCTGCCATCATGAAATTTTATTTATTTTTCACAAAATAAACTTCAAATTAATATAAGCAAGGTACCCAGTTTAAATAAAAAATATGCTTTTGTTCAGTTGGACTTTTAGAATATATGTAATAAATTAAAATTTAGTGAGTTATGAATAAATTACAACACATTAATGTTAAATAGAACGTAATTATAAGTTTTACGGCTAATGCATTCTTGTGCAGAACAAGAGAAACATGAAGGACACAGGAATTAATATTTAATGAATCGGAAAGATGGATCGCTAATCAATTACTGTTGTACATGAATAAGTAATGTTAAAAGAAAATTCACGAAAATCTTTACAATATTTTGTCGAAGTTACCCGTCTAAATCTTTTTGAAATACTTAAGTGTAAATTTACTTTTTTAATTACTAAAGTCTGAGCGGCAACTGATTTTCAAAATGGTTAAATAGTGAAGTTGTTTAAAAAAAGCGGAAACTTTAGCAAATAAAATTACTTTAATTTTTTCAAAAAACTCATATACATATATTGTATGACTAAAATCGGTGATGACCGGAAAAAAAGATATATTCGAGAAAGTTCAAAGTATTTCGATTTCTCAAAAAACTTTTTTGAGTAGTTAAGACAGAAAACACATTTCTTTGATTTTATCAAAAAATCTGAAAGCCTCAAACATTGTTTTTCCGTTAAAATATTCATCTGTGCATAGATAATGATTTAAAATGTACAGGTAGGTTTTATACTTTTAGTTATTTTTCATTTATTTATATAAAATTAATTAATATTTTTATATTTTCAGCCAAATAAAGATTTAAAGAAATATCTAAAGAGAAATAAAGACGATAAAAGACCTCCTAGCCATTTTTGTTTCGTTGTTGAAAACATTGAAAAAATAAATTTTCAAATTGTTGTACTTTTATGAAAATATGATTTTGAAAGTTTGAAAATTTATTGTTAACCACGACTTTGCTAATAAAAAGTTTATCTTTCTGGGAAGTCTTCACTTTTAGTTTATAAGTTACAAAAAGTTACATTTCCCTTATGTAAAAAAGTACTTATTTTACTGGTTAAATGAGGTTTCATCTCAAGCTTAAATGGCTGAAGGAAATTTGACTGAAACAGTGAGTTTGCTTTATGATTTCAAATACACAATCCCGGGAAGTAAGCAAGAACCTGTAACTTTGAAGTCTGGTGAACGATTTAAGCTTGTAGAAAAAAAATCTAAAAATTGGTATTTAGTTTCAAAATTTGAAACAAATGAGCTTTTCTTTATCCCAGTGTCTTATTCAGAGATTTTTAAACAACCAGTACAAAAACCTGATAAAGTGCCTCCAAAGTTGCCTGCAAAACCCAAGAATCTTCTAGAAAAATTTAGAAATGATTTAGAAGTTGAACTACCAATTCCACCAACAATTGAAAAATCAGCAAAAATTGAATTGTTTAAACTCTTAAGTAATCTCCCAAACGAAACAAAAGCAAGCCATACAAACCATGCTAAAAGTTATTTTCATAAAAGTGATTCCCATGTAGATCAAATAGGAAGTGAGCCAAATGATGTCTTAGAAAATTTCAACAAGGAAGACCAACAGTTTAATTCTTTAACAAAAGTAATGTTCTATGAAAAATTTTTTCATGTACCTTCTTGATAATGAATAATTTTCAGAGTTTTATTTTTCAAATTTTTTGACTAATTCACAAAGAAAATTTAGTTTTAAATTAAGTTTTTCTGCAACTTTCATCATTTGTTTAAGTTTTCATTAAGTAAACAAATTTTTTTAAGGTTTCAGTTAAAAAGGTTCAAAACACAGAAGAAACTTTCAAACCACCAAAATCTCCAATATCTCCAAAACCCTTCACCTCCCAAAAATCATTATCAACACCTAAACACTCCATCCACAGCTTACCTAAACTGCCTCCAAAACCCCAGGAGAAAATTTTAGAAATCCACACAGATGAAGTTTCAGGCAGGCAGTACTTTTATAACTCACTCACCAAACAATCTACGTGGCTTCCTCTTGATAAGTTAAACGATTCCGACTATGTCAATATCTCCTATGATGTGGGTCTACTATTATTGATTATAAATTTATGTATGAAAATTAATCATTGATTGTCTTGAATTGGGGCTTTGGTAGTACAATAGGTATCTAACAGAGCATGGTGATGATGATGAGGATAATAATGATAATTATGGTAATAACCAAAATTTTATTATAGAGGCTTCAAAAGCGGATATGTATCCAGTAATTTTAACCATCATCAAACAAAACTTTTCAGGATATCACATTACCAGACCAGCATGATACAGATAACAAAGATAATGATGATGAGGAGGAGGAGGAGGAGGAGAAGAAAGAGAAAGAAGATGGTGCCAAGGCTGGTTTTATATTTGAATTAATATGTCTTAATTCATGCTAAGAAGTTTTCATGTATCAATTCTTTTCATATATTTGCTTATTTACTGTTGCTACCCACCAGAAGCTGTACAAGGCTGGGCCTCTGAACAGAACCAAACTCACTGGGGGAGATAGAAAATTAAAGTCTGTTCATTATTATTATTATCCATTATTCAGTGAAAAAAGCTCCATCTTTTTCAGTTAATTAAAGTGTTTGATTCAAATTGGTTTTGTGTAAGGCTAATTTAGTTGCTTAATCATGAATATTACTTTTATTACCATAGTTTTATTTGTATGTGTTTTACCATATTTTTGTATATTAGCTCTAATCTATCATTTTTATTATCATAACATTTTCAAACCAGGATATTATATAATAAAATTAATAAAAAACCTATTATTATTCACCATCTCTTCAGGAAGTACTGGTACTGCACATATGCAGTGTTGGAGGACAGCAACATCAGATTCTACAAAGACAAGAAGACCAGCACTCATGTATGACACTCCCAGTTTTCATTTTTGTTGTTTTTTTTCGTAATTATTTTTTTTTTTCATTAATTAAAATTTTAATTTTTTTTATTTCAATTCGTGTTATTCCTTTTATTTTTATCATATTGTTATTTTATTATAATTCCAAAACTATTCATTATTTTTCACGATTTTTATCTGAGTAAAATTCTTCACACTCACAACACAGAAGTCAAAGAGCGGCATAGAACTCGACTTAAAGGGCAGTTTAGTTCTCAAGGGTGGCACACACAACAAACAAAATATCATTCAAGTTAGTGTGTTTGTGTGTGTGAGCTTATAACTGGGTGAATTGATTGGTTGGTGGGTGTATTGCAATTAGTTAGGTGGCTGTTTAAGCTATTAGTTAGATGGTTAATTTATTGAGGTGGGTGATTATCATTTGTGTTTCTCATCATTATTCCTTCATCATCACCACAGGTGATAACGAGCTCAGGCAGTGAGTACTTGTTGCAATCGAATGACGAAGATGACATACAAGACTGGTACAAGGTGCTTACCGAAGCTTCTTCCATCAATGAGGAGTCTAAACAAGAAACAAATAGCAAGGTTTAGTGTTATTATTGATTTCTGATTATTATTTTTGTTATTAGTGTTGATGAGTTTTTTTGTTATTGATGTTGTTTATAACAAGGTTTTTTTTAAATTATTTTTATTGTTATAATTTTATAATGATTGTGAACCTCCTTCATCAGGTATCATCGAACACAGAACTCAACGAAAACTTATCCAGTAGCACGTTAGTGTATATATCTTTCTGTATATGTACGTGTGTGTGTGGGGTTGTATGGTTTCCAGGTAAGGAAAATTCAGTTGATATACTAGCTTTTCAGTCAATGACACTTGTGTCCAGGATTCGAATTCTGGTCTGGGTGATAGCCTCAAAGCTTCAATGTTTTTTTAATATTTCTTATTTTTAGTTAAAATTATTCAACTTCACGCTCACAACACACACACACACACACACACACACACACACACACACACACACACACACACACACACACACACAGAACAACACTGAGGTCATCAGCAGAAAAATCGAGGTTGATGGACAAGTTGAAAACTTGGCTTGGTCGGAGGCCCACACAAGAAGCACTCAAGGAGAAGGGCATTTACAAAGGTTGGTTTGTATTTGTATTTGTATTTGTAGGGCGCGCAGTTTGCAAACTAGGTTTGCTGCAGAGGCGCTGTTCTAATCAGAAGGGCTATGAGAAAGAAATTTGGCTATAAAGATGCGTTTTTAAACGCTTGCGAAAAATTTTAAGAGAAGGTGAAAGACGGACATTAAGTGGAAGAGAGTTCCATAAGTGAGGGGCGATATGCGAGAAGGAGCGATGTAAGAAAGGTTTAGAAGAGACAGGCTGATGTAGGCATAAACCAGTGTTGGAAGACCTGAGAGACTCAGAAGTCTGTCTGATGGAAAGACGGTCATATAAATAAGCTGGCTGATTAAAGTATAAGATGTTAGCCGTGAGCCATAGCAACTTGAACTGGGCTCTTAGTACGACCGGCAGCCAATGGAGGCGATCGAGACAGGTGTGAGATGAAGAATAGTAGTCGGCTTGAAGAGCGGTTTTAGCAGCGCGATTTTGGAGAGATTGCAACTTAGAAATAAGACAGTTCGGGAGTCGACAAAGAAGAGAGTTACAGTAATCAATCCTTGAAAGAACTAAAGAGATGATCAGAGCAACGGCAGTGTCAAAGGGTAGGAACTTGCGTGCCTGTCTGATCGCATGGAGATGAAAGTTGGATGATTGTATGATCTGAGAGACAAAGTGTGTAAAGTTGAGTCTAGAATCAAGAGTTACACCTAGTATCTTCAGTTTGGACGTTACGGAAAGAGTAGTGCTGTCAAAGATTACTTCAGTGGGAAGATTGGATTTGGAAAGGAGTATGGGACTGCCGACAACTGGTTGGTGAATTAATTAAAGAATCTATTAAAATTTTATTGATTTTTTCAATTATAGAATCTATAATTATTAAATAATTGAATAAACAAACGATGTCTCTAAAAAAAGTACTATTGAATAGCCCACCAACACTGTTGCCAATTTCACAGATGTGACATTCGGTGGAAGACTGGAAGATATATGTGATAGAGATAAAGGAAATTTGCCAATTTTTATGCTGGAGTGTATGCAGGAAGTGGAGAAAAGAGGTTGATTAGTAGGGTTAATGAATGGATGGATAAGTAGATAGATAGTTGATGAATGAGTTACAAAATTACCAGTTTGAATGTAATAGTTATAACTGATGATGATGATGGTTTTTAAAAGGTAATAGTTATAACTACAATAATACTTCCGAAATATATTTCTAAAATTAATATATTAATAAATCAATAATAATAATAATCAATATTAGTAATTAATACAACCAACCAGGCTTGTTCGTTGATGGCATCTACAGAATAAGCGGCAACATATCGGAAATACAAAAGCTCCGATTGGCTGTTGATTCATGTGAGGGTGATAATAATAATAATAATAGCAATAACTAGAATAATAATAATAATAACATTATATTTTAATGATATATCTAATATATTGTTAGCAAACATTTATATTATTAACCCAACATATACACACTAAACACATCCACAAAAAACTCACACTAAACCCATACGTATACACACACACCCTTTCTTCGACTCACCTTAACAGACTCCAAGTACGACCTGGCAGAAGCAGACATCCATACAGTGACAGGGACCTTGAAGATGTTCCTCAGAGAACTACAAGAGCCTGTAGTGCCCTTCAGGTTTTATCAGCCTCTGCTTGATGCATACTGTAAGTGGAGGTGGGGGTGGTGGTAGTGGTTTTTGTTTTTGTTTTTGTCGTTATTATTGTTTTGTTGTTATCGTTTTGAATCCTTCCATTATTTTTCATTTTTTCATATCTTTCAAGTTTACATACCCATAAAATGCTAAATATCAATATTTCATTTTTAGTCAAAACGATGATGATTTCATTTCTAGTCATTAAACACTATCAAAGAAGCAAATGATCAATGATAAGATGATTCAATCTGCAGATCAATCCAACAAAGTAGAGGTAGTGAGGTGTGTGATCAAGGAATTTCCACCCCAGAACTACCACACCCTCCAATCTCTTATACAACATCTCCTTGTGTTCGTTTCACCTTATTTATTTTGCATTTTTTTCTATCTTCTTTGTTCATCTTTAATTATTTTTTTGTTGTTGTTTGATATTTATTTTTTTATTTTTTTTTTCAAATTTTAATTTATTTTTTTTCTTCATTACAGTGTGGTAAATCATTCCAGAGTGAACCGCATGCAAGTTAACAACCTCGCCATCATCTTTGGACCAAACCTTCTCTGGCCCAGGTATCTATCTACCTTTCTTTCTATTTTTCTCCCTTTTCTTTTTTTTTTCTTTTTTATTCACTTTTTTTTATTTAGTTCTGTTTCTACTTAATAATAACAAAACTATTATCAACATCATCATCATCATCATCATCCCATCATTAGTGACAGCGTCGACACAAACAGTCTGGCTTCTTCTCTCATGAGCAGAGGCCAGTTTACTGAGCTTCTCTTAAACCACTACCACGCCGTGTTTTTCTGAGGTCTTTGTGGAAGTGTCAGTATTTGTTCTGAGGTCTTTAGGGAATAGTATGGGGTGAAAAAAATGGATAATAATATATTATAATATAGATGAGTTATCGGAAGAGAGGTGGTATTATGGTGAGATAAAAATGAGAAAGAAAAAATTGTTAACGAAAAAAAAAATCAAAACAATATTAGTAACTCGAGTATTAATAAATATAATAATAATTGCAGTTTGAGTAATAATGTTTGTTGCAAAAATTAAAGGATGCTTTTAAATGAGATTCAAACATCAATGTTATATTAAATATAGCTTTAATAGGCGTTTGTATGAAGTAACAACATTTATTATTATTATTTTTATTATTACTACTGTTATTGTTAATAATATTATTTTTATTATTATTATAAAAAACAATGTATGTATATAATGTCAAATGGCGCTATATAAGCAATAAGGATGTTAACTGTTATTGGTTATTGGTTGGTATGTTACAATTGGTCAAACCGCTTAACGTTATTGTGTTAAGCGTTTTATTTTACTTCTTTGTTTTAATTTTTGTTTTTTTTAGCTGATATTATTTAGGTTTTCAACATTTACTATTGATTTTATTGATTAAAATTTTTTAATTTTTGTTGGTATTGTTGTTGTCGATAATTAATATTTTTGATTTTAAATTTTATTTAAATTATTTTTTTTTACCTGTTATTGTTTTTATATCTTATTTTATGCGCGTTTTAGTGATTTTATAACAAATATTTTGCATGAAAAATTTACTTATATTTGAGTTCACACTTATATCAATATAAAATCTCAATTCTGAATCGCCATTGTTTCAAATTCTTCTGGGGTCCAAACCTTTTCGAATTTATGATTTCTGTCTTTCACCTATTATATTTTATTTTATTTCTTTATTGATTTTCTTATTATTTTTTCTTTTAATTAATGTATTTAATCAATTATTTATTCATTTGATTTATTTAATTTTTTCATTTATTATCATTCCATATTGATTCCATCTACATAATTCACACTGGTTTTCATGTCTACATATGGAAACATTTGATTTCAACTAATTGTATGTATCACTTTTCTTCAAAACTGCCCTAAACTTTTTTAGGTTTATCATTATTGTTGATAGGCTTTTATTTTAATTTTAATATGATTATTTGATTTTTATAGTATTATGGTTTTAACTTATCATAATTATTGTTACCTCTTCATCATTAAAGTGCCCTTTCAATAATCTATTCTGAGTTTCAATAATATTTGCGTGAGTAACTATTTCTATTCCAATTTACATCTTACTCTCACGGAGTATTGAATATACTAATGGATTTCTACTTAATGTATATAAATAAATTATTTAATTTGATATGTTAATAGATTTTTTTATTTTATGTTAATAGATTATTTAATCTAGTTTATAAAAACGCATTTTATATACTGTCAATTTTTACGAAACTATGATAAATGTCAAAAATTGAGAAATTTGCCAATAAAAAATGCCTTCAAAACAAGAGTTTCGATAGGATAATTTTATATTTTCGACCGTTAGTTTGACATCTATGCGCGGTCTCGAGAGAGGCAGGCGTACACGTGGTCGGGATGTGTCTTCAAGAGGATCAAATCTGTCTCAACACCCCCCGTCCTCTCTCCAAGAGGAAGACCCCAAATCAGGCTATATTTTTTATGGCCTGCCCCCACCAAGACCCGGACTGGTGGAAAAGGGGTCAGTTGCTTCTCGCAGGAGATGTGGAAAGCAACCCGGGACCCATGTGGTACTGTGCTATATGTACGCATAAAATCACCTCATATCAAACCTCTATCCAATGCAATCATACCACCCCTCATTGGATTCACCTCAAATGCTCACACATCAAACTCAAATCCTACTCACCCTTATTCATATATCACACACATCAAATATCTACCCCAAAAACTTCTCCCCACATACACAATCTAACACAAAAAACCCTCCACACAGATCAACAAACCAAATCAACCACCCAAAACCAACCAACTCCCCCTTTAACAACACCAAACAACATCAACATAATACAGCTCAACTTCAACTCAATCACCAGGAAAACAACAGAACTCACCCAGCTAATACACAAACAAAAAATACACATCATCACACTACAAGAATCCAACCTCAACAGCAAAGACAAAACCCCAAACATCCCTAACTTTTCAGTCATTAGCCTAGATAGACCCTCATCCCAAAAAGGTGGAGGTCTGTTAACCTACATCAACAACAACATAACCTACTCACAAATCCCCACTCTCACAAACCTGATCACAAATAACATCGAACTCATCACAACAAAAATACATCTTAAACACACCAATCTACACATTTCAAACGTCTATATCCCACCCAACAACATGGACAACTCAATCACCAACCTCTTCATCCACCTCACAAGCCTTTCCAATTCCATAATCACTGGTGACTTTAACGCCCACTCACAAACATGGCACTCTCTTTTCACCGACCACAGAGGCCAACCTCACTCATCCTCAATTCAAACCACATCATTCTCAACCAAAACACTCCCAACCGACTACCATTCAACCCAAATCAATAACCCACCTCCCCCGACATCACCACAGCAGACACCACAATATCAGCCAACCTCCCTTGGCAAATGCTTAAAGCCTTGAACTCCGACCATCTTCCCATCCTCATCACATTCAAAAACAAATACAAAATACCCACAACTAAACCCCTTAGAACTCTCACTAACTAGAAGAAAGCCAACTAGCCCCAATTCACCAAACACATAGAAAACACCCTCAAAAACACCCCTCTCCACGAAGAACCCCACACAGCTAACCACCTCATCACAGACGCCATACTCCCATCAGACCAAATAAACATCCCTTAAGGAATAATAAGACCCACCCACACCCCACTCCCCGAAAGCATTACACTCATATCAAAACGAAACCACACCAGAGCCCTCAATAACAAAGATCCCTCACTTTCCACACTCAACCAACACATCAATCACCTCATTCAACAACATGAAAAACAAAAATGGGAAAAGCACCTGAAAGTCGACTGGGACCACAAAAAAAAATCTTACACCCTATGGTCCACAGTAAAGGCCCTCAACCCCAAAAAACCTACCACTCCCACCAATACAACCATCCCTCACAACAACAAAACAGCCCACACAGACATGCAAAAAGCCAACACACTAAATAAATATTTTAAATCAACCACAAAACACTCCTCCAACCCCACTCACAGAATAACAAACAAACTAACCAAATCACTCACATCTACCCCAATAACAATCCCCAAATCAGATACCATCCTCGCTATAAAACAATCTAAAAATAACAACTTCTCAGGACCAGACAATATCAACATCAAACATCTCAAACACCTATGACCAATAGCCATCAAACACTTAACCAACCTCTACAACATCAAAATCAACACAAACACCATACCCCAAATATGGAAAACCTCCAAAATCATCCCAATCGCCAAACCCAACAAAAACCCTTTTCTCCCCTCCTCATACAGACCAATAGCCCTATCCTTTCCCATAGCAAAAACTCTAGAAAAAATCATCCTCTCACACATCACCACTAAGATAATCCTCCCAACACACCAACACGGCTTCAGAGCCGCTCAATTTACCACCACAGTCCTACATCTAATCAATAACACCATACTCACTGGTTTCAATAAAAAAAAACCCCATAGAACAACCCTCACCGCCCTCGACATGACCAAAGCATTCGACACGGTCAACATCCACCAACTCTTCCACAAAATACACAATACCCACATTCCTACAACAATAATCAAATTCCTGGCCAACTACCTAAAAGGCCGCTGACAATACACCTCATACAACAATCACACATCAAAACACACAAACATCAAAGCAGGTGCTCCCCAAGGGCGTCCTATCACCTACTCTCTTCAACATATACCTCTCAAACATACCACTCCCCAAAATCAGCTCACTCAACCTCATCACCTACGCAGACGACATCACTATAACATCATCCCACCCCAACATTAACACAGCCACCCAGAACCTCCTACCATACCTCAATGAAATACACATAGGCTCACAATAACAACCTACAAATCAACCCTACCAAAACCACATCAACTCTCATGACCCCAGACCCATCATAATATAACAAACCTTTGAACATCCACATCAACAACATTCCTATCCCCACTACTTCCAACCCTATCATCCTTGGCCTAACTTTTGACCGCTAGACACCAACACCCAACACCTCCACTCAGAGACCAAAATCCTCCTACTCCAAAACCATCTCAAACTTCATGCATCACAACTCACACAAAAAGCCTTCCACCCCACTCATCCCCTACACCCACTCACCACACAAGAAGCCCACCCCAGATACAAAAAACAATCCACATTCAACAATAACATCAACTACACCCTAAACATACCCTCTTCCACCCAGATCACCCTCTCACACACAAATAAAAAACAACATGAAAACCATACACACAAAAATAGTTCATGACTACATATCATCCACTCACAAAAAAATTCTCAGCAAGCAACCCCCACCCATTCATAAATCAGAAACCACCCTAGACCACCACACTCGCCGTTGTCTCGCCCAACACAGATCAAACAAATCACCTTTCATCCTCTCATACTTCAACAAAACCTCACCCTCATCTCATCACTCACCTTCATGCCCACTCTGCCAAACACACATTCATGACACCCCTCACCTCTTCACCTGCCCCAAAATAAATACCACACTGGGTCCCGAGAGTCTGTGGACCGACCCCGCGAGAGCGGCTGAGCTTCTCGACCACTGGACGGTCTTGATGGAGACATGAGGAGCACCCAAAAAGACTAGGGTGCTCGGGGTAAAATAAAAATAAATAAAAAAAAAAACATCTATGCGCGCTTGAAAAAAAGCGTGTTTTGTGGCAAATTTGAAAATGCTATTATCTCGACTCATAATCACTTATTCGAGAATTATATCATTTTAATGATGCTCTCAATCGTTATTTAAAGTTGGCATCGAAAAAGCCGTTATTCTGAAAAAGTTGCTCATACAATGCTACAACACGCTCCCAATGACGGCCCCTATAGCTCAATGGTTGAACATTAGACTAATTATTCTTAGTTACCGGGTTTGATCCCGAGTGGGCCGACAATTAGCACCTGTTTCACAGTGTGTTTTCGCTAAATTAAATTTTAGCAAGCGCTTTGATCTATAAAGAAAAGCGCTTTATAAATACCGCATTAAATTATATTACAATGACTTCGGAATAAAAATTGAAAAATACTGTTTATATAAAAAGTAAAAAAGTCCAAGCAGCAAAAAGCTGTTTTCAATTGGACCAATCATAGGCTTTGAAAAATGTTAGTTTTTTTTTCTTGAAAATATTCATGTATCATAATGTTTAAATATTCACAGATTGTACAAAATCTTTATTAGTTGAGAAATGTTAGTTTTTTTTTCATACAGCTTCTAAAAATGATTATTTCAGTACTTTCACAATTTTTTTGGAGTTCTATGATTGGTTCATCAACTAGCCTAAAGCTATTCAATACTTTTTGCGTGATGGCGAAGTGCCTGTTATGAAAATTGGGTCTGAAAAAACCGTGTTGATATACAGTTTTTGTAGTAGTCAATTGAAAGAATCATAATAATTACTTTTTGGCATTTTTATCTTGATGTACAACATGATGGGAAAAGTCTTGCAAAAAATTTTTTTTAACTGATGATAAAATAGTTTGATTTTAAAATATTTTTATTGATTTGTAAACAAATAATATGAATTTTAATATTTTAACATTTTTTTATAAGTAAAAACACAAATTATTTGTGTCTACTTTTAAATATACCAAAAGTAGATTTACTATATTCAAATGATATAAAAATTCAAAGTAATTTATGAAATGGCTGATAAACTCAAACGATATGAAAAAGTAGAATATTTGGGAGAAGGACAAGTAAAGTTATTTTCACTTTCAACAATATTTTCACTATTCTTTCGAGCCTATATAACCTCATGTCCAATTATGACAGTTTGCTACAGTTTATAAGGCGAAAGATTTACTAAACAATGATAAAATTGTGGCTATCAAAAAAGTGAGTTAAAAAGTTTCAGTTTCTTTTTCTTATGACAGTTTTATATTGAGTCTATCTAAATTCTTGATATACCTTTCAGCTCAATTTTTTTCATATTCATTTTTGACTAGTTTGAAACTAGATAGAATTAAAATTCAATTTCAATAAAAAAATTTTCAAACCACTTTAGTCAAATGCCATTATGATAAACTTTTTATTATGGCCTCATTTATTTTTTGTATTATTTTTTCAACTTAAAAAATTTTTGTCGCTTTCATATAATTCAAAACAGCATCATACCATTTCAATTATCCTTAATATGAAATTCAAGATTAAAGTGGGCAGGAGAAATGAGGTGGATGATGGAGTAAACAGAACTGCCATCAGGGAAATCAAACTGATGCAAGAACTACACCATCCTAATATCATCAATGTCAGCACATTTTCCATTTAGCATTATGTACTATGTTATTCAGAGCTATATCATAGTATTATACAATTATGATTTTCGTATATTTCACTTATAATCTCTAAAGATTATTATAGTGATGTTTAACCCAGAGAGTTTCAAGCTCATTATATACTCCGTTGTTGTATCACATTTTTATTATTTCTAACTATATTACTATATGATATAATATTTTTTTAGTTTTATTCAGATGTATGTTTTCAAATGGTATAAGGTTGCTTATGAGTATTTTTAATTTTTATGTAGCCTCCAATATTTCTATGTATGGTCTTATTCCATGTTAATGGAAACATGAAGATTCCAAAAATTAATCAATTATGTTGCTCTTGAAACTCTCTGGGTTAAACATCACTATAATAAACATCGTAGATTATTATTATTATTATTATTGATTTTTCTTATTCAATTGCAGTTACTAGATGTAGTTGGAAAAAAGTCAAACATTAGTCTAGTGTTTGATTTCATGGTGACAGATTTAGAGGTCTTGATAATTACAATATCAATAATGTTTAAATAATAATGATAGCTATAATGAATAATATTAAATTTAATATCCATAACTAATAATAATGTCTATAAATAAGAATAATAAACTAATTTTCATAACAAATTATTGAAATTATTAATTTTTAATAATAAAACAACATTAACAGGCGATTATAAGGGACTCAAGCTTGGTACTATCAATGGCAAACATCAAGGCATATATTCTGCAGACATTCCTTGGTCTGGAATACCTTCATCACAGCTGGGTGTTGCACAGGGTGTGATATTATTATTTCTATTGTTTTATTATTATTATTAATATTATCAATTCAATTACAATAAAATACAATACAAATGGGATTGTAGTGGCATAAACTCTTCTCAAACTTTCTATTATTTTTTTTCACTAATGTTTTAATATTGATTACCCCATAGGATTTGAAACCGAACAATCTCTTAATTGATGACCAAGGAGTATTGAAGATAGGTGACTTTGGACTAGCCAAGTACTATGGCTCTCCAGACAGGGAATATACTGCCCAAGTTGTTACTAGGTCGGTATTACTCTATTTCTAATTTATTATAAATGCCTTTGAAAAACAAACAAAAAGCTTTTATTGAACTAAATTTGTGAAAATTTCATATTAAGTAATAATGTAAGATCACTTGATAATATAAGGTTTTTTATTACAAAAAGCTTAGTGAGTTTAATTAAATAAATAATTTTTGTTTGTCCACCATACTGATGTTTCAGGTTATACTGCGTGGCATAAACGGCTTTTTTCATAAAGTACGTTATGATAATGTCAATAATCTAAACTGCTCTCAACCCCAGTTTCAATGTTTTGTTAGATTTAGAGATTATAATAAATATATTACATAATAATAATAATAAAGCATGCAACCATTAGGTGGTACAGGCCAGCGGAATTGTTTTTTGGAGCCAGGTACTACTCCACCAGTGTGGACATCTGGTCTACAGGCTGCATCCTGGCTGAACTTCTTCTGAGAGTGGGTTTTGTCTCTGCTCCATATCGTTATCGTGTTTTTTATTTAATGTTTTTGTTGGAATAATTTTTCAATGAAAAATCAATGTGAGTGATTTTCTAAATACATTTATCGAAAAACTAAAGCTGGAATTTTCGATAAGCATAGCTTCATCATAGAACGTTAGTATATCCATGCCATATATACGTGTATTAAGAACAAAACAATGGGCTAAATGATAGAAATTTACTGAATGGTTTCGCTAGTTTGTTAAATAAAAGATGATGGTATGCTGGCAGGGTCCCTTCTTGCCAGGAGAAAATGACTTGGATCAGCTTGACAAAATATTCAACGTGGTTGGTACACCTACTGAAGAAAACTGGCCTGTAAGCTTCAATAATGATAATTATTATAGCTATTTTTATTGGTTTTGTTTAGTTTTATTATTATTATTGTAACTAATATTATTATTAGTAGTAGCAGTAGTAGTATTTACCTTATTATTATTATTATTATTATTATTATTATGATTATACTTCTACCAAAACGAACAGAACGTCAAAAGCCTTCCCTCCTACATAACCTTCCAACCCCGCCCGCCCACACCTCTTATCTCTTTCTTCTCCGCAGCCTCCGACGATCTCATCACTCTGTTATCCATGCTTCTGCACATTAACCCACTAAAGAGGTGTACTGCTACCGAGGTTTGTAGGGGTTGGGAATGGTACTAATGGTGGTGGAGGGTTGTGATAGTGTTGATGATGGTAATAAGGGTGGTAATGATGATGGAGGGAGTGATAGGAAAGATGATCGTGATGGTAATTATGAATTTGTTTTTAACAGTTATTATTTTTCTCAATTTTCAAGAATAAGTATCATCATTTCAACTTTCGGAGAGGATAACTTCATATAACATCAATAAGAAATAACGAGTTTAGTTCACATAACTTGAAGACTCACACACAGGCTCTACAGACCAGCTATTTCACAAACAAACCTCACCCTACTACTTATAAAGACTTACCGCGACCTCACACTAAGGAAAGTGGCAAGAATGTCAGGTATTTTATCAATAATTTCAAGATGAGAGTCTTATAATCTTAGTTTGAAATAGTGAAAATTGAGACAACCTTTTTATGTTTGTTAGAAGGTGTTAATTTTACTGCTATCATGAAGTTTGTGTTATATAAAATATACAAATCTTATTCCTTTGTAATTATTTCTATGAAATTTTTAAAAAATAAGAAATTTTAATTTGTCCTAAAGAGAGATTAAATTTAAGTTTTAGTTCTTATCTTCAAACATTCAGTTCAAAATATTTGATACAAACTCAAACGTTGAATTCTCTAGCACGACTATAAGGCATTTTGATGCGGACGAGCTCAAAGTAACCAGAATTGGTGAGCTTGTTTTGTCATATACCTCCCTAACTCTAGATTTTAGTGTCAACTTGATTATAAAATTTTAAGTTTTAAAATACTTGTATGATGTTTTGATAAATTATTTTTTTATATTTGCAGATAAAGCACAAAAGATTTTATTTTAGTTTTTTGTAATAAAGATCCAAAACGAGTTTTTTTATGTAGGATCTTGTAAAAGACTGTTCAAAAATATGTAAAACCAGCTAGTTATCCTTCTTACCGTAATATATCGTTTGAATAAATTCAACATGCAGCGTTACTAGTGAGTGGATCAATAAAGCAAAAATGGGCCATTTATACATATAATAATTGTATTTAGAATAACTGAAAATTTAATTGGATTTGAACATGAATACTCCAAATTAAGTGGAACGACGCTCTGTGGCTAGGCCATCTCAGAAATAAGAATAAAAAACCGAGTCAAATTCTTTGATCAAACATTTTGATTTTATATTTTTTGTCAAGTTTCTCAAAAGTTTTACCGATAAAGTTTCCAAAATTTCATAGTTTCGCCACGAATAAGAAATTTGATGAAATACTATTTTTTATTCAAATTTTTAAAAAGTTGAGAGCAATGATTATGTAATTATATAAAGATGACTGCGAATAAATGTTTAAACAATAAAAAACTGGGATGAAAATAATAATCAACCTAAATTATCGATAAATTAATTCGTATTATTTATATTGTTGTTATTATCATTGTTTCTATTTGAACTGTATCAGCTATGTATGTTTATAATAGGTTTTCTATATATTCAACGAGGGTATCATCAATGCTTTAACTGAGAAGGAACAAAACATTGTTATCTCTAAAACAGAATACTTCTAAATATTAAAAATTAAAATAGAATACTTTTTTGATTTGGAAACTGAAAATTCTGTTTGAAAAACATGTTAAATTTTGGTTGAAATAAAATTTAGTGATCAAAATAGTTACATTTCGATTCATAAATAATGTGTGTCAAATAAATAAGGTAAAACACTTCAGTTTGTGAAAAGCTTTAAAATTATCTCATTTTATTGGATTAATTATAAAAAATTTAGAAGTTTTAATCTTGAGTTTTATCTCCCAATAATAAAGTACTTTTATTTCATTAAATCATAAGTATATAAAAATTTTTAAAAAACGAAATATAAATTTTCTACTCATCAAGACAAATTTATATTGAACCCTGTAAAAAGATTGGCTGAGTTAACTGTGTCGATTAAAAGATGGAGACAAATGAGGTGCTCTTAAAACTGGGAAAGTGGGGCAAATGGCACATAAGGAATTACCTGATGCTCTGTTTCGGTATCATGTTCATACCATAATGGACAACAGTAGCTATAGTGTATATAGGTAAATAAAATTTCAAATGAAAATATCTTCAAAAGTCTTTTTTTATAAAAATATTCTTCATCGCATATGAGGAATGTTCATCAGGAAATAACAAAATAAGAGAAAATGGAATAGCTTTTAATGAAAATATCAAACGACAGGTTACAAACCAGAACACCACTGCAAAGTGCCTGCAAACATTCCTCTCAACCAATCAATTCCTACTATCGACGGTAAGTTATCATCTTGTCTGATGTATAAGAACTACAGCATAAATGATGAAGTGATCCCGTGCAATAATGGCTGGACATACCTGGGGGATGATGGGCCCACAATTGTTACTAAGGTTCTTTATGCTTTTGAAAATGAAAATCCTGTAATATGCACCGTTTTTGATGAATCTGATCAACTCATTGTACATATATAGCTTTAACTCCTTTTAACTTCAAAGTGGGACTTAGTTTGCGACAGAAGTCATCTGGCTGGCAACGCTCAAATGGCTTTTATTTTGGGTTGTCTGTTTAGACCTTTACTTTTTTCGAATCTTTCTGACCGATTAGGTAATTAATCTTTATTATTTTTTCAAAGGTTTATTTCATAACAGAGTAATTAAAATTTTCTCGGAAAATAATATTTATTTAAGTTTTTTGTTTTTAACTATCTTTTTCATTTACATATAAGGAAGAAAGTCAGTCTTCTTGTTTGTGCACTAGGCTACAATTTTCTTCGGTTGTATTTCTGTTTTCATTCCAAACTTCACAGTTTTCTGTATTATAAGATTCTTCCTCGGAGCCGTGTTACATGTTAGGCCATTCTTTTAAGTTCCCAAGAACTCTACATAGTTTATTTTATTCAAGTTATATTTAGGAGTTCTCTTAAATAAACTTTTATAGAAAGGATTGGGCTTATTAACCATATGCGCTCATTGAAGGATCATTAATGGTCACCCTCGTTTAAATAAACTACACATCTTAAGCATGTGTTCAACTAAACAGTTTCATAAATGTTAATTTTAAAATTTAATAAATAATCAAAATCATATGTTCATTTTTATGAAATATTTTAACCGTTTCAGAGTGTTACCGTGGTTGGTTTGATCTTGTTATTTGAGTCGTTTGCTGCAACCCATAGAACCTTTGCAGGCACAATTATCCAGGAATTCTGGGCTCTAGCTTTAGTCTTGTTGCCACTAATTGCTTATTTGTTCAAAAACTGGGTTCATTTTCATCTTTTTCTCAATCTATGTGGACTGTTGACTATACCTCTGTATTGGTTTGAAAATATATTTCATTATTTCAACTTAGTCAACTTTTCACATGTTAAATATTTTAAAGGTTATTGCCAGAACCTTTAATATGGCTTGAAGTCAAAGGAAGAACAGATGAAGCGGAGAAGGAAATTCAGAAAGCTGCTAGAATGAACAAAGTGGCTTTGCCCAGTCCTGTTTATACGGAAATAAAAATGCAAGAAAAAAATGCCACAAAAAAAGAAAATTTATTTTTAAAAATGTTTAACCAAAACATGAAAGAAGCTTCCCAAAGTGGCACTCAATCAAATGCTAAGGTAGAAAAGTATGCTTACTATTGGAGTCATCTGTTCTGCAACAAAACCCTTAGAAAACACATGCTTTTGATATCAATTTTGTGGTGAGATTATAAATATTTTTGCATCTAATTGTTCACTACTAATATTTGAACGTTTTAAAAGTCGATCTTTTTGGGCGTCTTATGTCAATGGGAAAACATTTGAGGTCAAATGGTTTCGTTTTTTTTCTTATAGCTTCTGTCGAGTACGTTTTTGTCCATGAAATTTCAGCTTAGCATAGATTACTAAGAGCCAATCTTCAAAATTTCCCTCAAGTACTTCTTTTTTGAAAATCAAAATTATAAATGAGTTACCCATTTCTAGCACGTTAAGTAATCTTTAGCGGAGTCTATTATTTATGTAATATGTCCTTTTTCCTTCTTTTGAATCCAATTGGATCGGAATTTCACAAGTTATTTTTATATAAAAAATCAAGGTTCATAATACTGATGCTCTACTTCGGCTTCATATTGAGCACTGGAGTTTTGGTCGGCAACCATTATGTCAACGGAGTAGTGACCGCTTTAATGGAGTTTCCTAGTTACATCGCATCATACTTTCTCATGACCAAGTTACTGAAATTTTTCAAACTGATTTTTATTCCTTAAAATATATTTAAAAATTCATTTTTCAATTTGGCTTAAAACATTAACAGATTGGGTCGTAGGTTTTCTCTGATATTTTTGCAGGTCTTATCCGCTGTAGCCTTGGTTTGCCAAGTTGTTATGCAACAAGTAGACCTAGGTAAGCTTTCTTTATTTTTCTTGAAAGTCTCATATTGAAGTATTAAATCAACTATGCACGCAGCAAAAAATTGATCTAGTATAGCCTAAAAACAATAGTATATACAGAAGTGAAAGATTATATCGAGAATTTTCTCATGTCATCATTTGTTAGAACAAAATTTATTATTGAAAAATTTTGGAATTCATATTCAATTAATTCAAGATTCTCAACTGCAAGACTTTAAAGTTTTTAAGCATCAGTAGACGTGATTTAGGATTTATTATGAGCAAAACACTCCATACTGATTTCAATTGAGGCTTTGAAATCAACTAGGCAAAATATCATCGATAATACACCTATTACCAAAGTCTCTATTGGATATTAGCTTTTTATCATTTCTTGTGTAAAGATATTTATTATATCAAAGCTAATTCAAAATTTATTATAAATAAATTTTTTATGTCAGGGCAAAATGTGAACAGAAAAATATTTGTGATTATGTTCAATATGGTCGGTAGATTTGGCATGCCTGGAAGCTCTGCGATCTTGAATTTTTACATTCCGGAACTTTTTCTAACTACATTAAGGTACATATTAAAATGAATAGAAGAACATAAACTTACTTTGAATGTTTCTACATGAAGGAACAGAGCTATGGGCATTGTATCATTGTTCGCCAAGATTGGCAATATAGCTTCTTCATTTTTGCCAATAATTTTTAGTTTTTGAAGGTTTTCAATTTATAAACACCTAAAAATTTTCAATTTTATTTTAAATTTAAGTTAGAGAAAAACGACTGGATTCCGTTAGTGGTGATGGCCATGATGCTTGTGTTTGGATGTCTGTGTGTGTATGTACTACCCGAAACCATAGATCGAAACCTGCCAAACTCCATAGAAGATATTGAGGCGTGGACGATTGTGGTACAGTGTGATGAAGGAAGGCAGAAAGACGAAGAGGCGAAAAGTGAGGCAAGAGGAAATGTAATGAGAAAGAGGAAAAATAGTGAAGCTATAGAGAAAGTTATTTATGAGGGAAAAACTTTTCAAGGTACATCTAATGATTAAGATATTCAAACAAAAAATTTTGAAAAATATTTAGAGAAATATGCAAATTTAGATTTCAGAGATCATTTTATTTATCGAATAAAAGCCTTGATTCTATTTTTAATTCATATATTTAAAATAATAATTGTGAATCATAAAAACACGACAATCAATTAGTTACCTAAAGATGAGAATTTTGAAGCTAATTATCCAAAAAAATAACAATGTTTCGAATAAATTTTTTGATGATTTTTTACATTAAATATTTTTTTCACTATTATAATGTCTCCCCTATATCTTCACTTGTATGGTTTTCTGTCAAGAAGCACGGACATTAAAAGCTTAAAATCTGAAAACCCCAAGCTTTAATCATTGTTTATTAAAATATGCATTTTTTCACAAATTTTCGAAAAGGTTTGAAGCCTGAGTTATTTTTATGATCATGTCGCAGAAATATAATTTTTGATTGCTTTTAGGCCGCTATAATATATAAACAACACTTGAGCTTTTAATTTGAGTTGTCAAAAATATCAATTTTAGACCCTATGCAATGAATATACCTAACAAAAGGGTTTATGTTCATGGCATGAAGGTAGTTATGTGGGTATATTTAAATGTTTAAAACAGCCGTGGTAGGGACTTTTATGCAGATCTTTTCATGATTGTATCAAACCAAACCAATGACGAGTATGATTATAGTGGCATCAACTTCAGGAGTTTCTAGACCACTGAGTATCATGAACTTTGAATGCAATTTAATGTAATGTAAGTTTTCTTAGATAGGACAATTTTAAAAAAATTATACAAGTATAACTAAATAAACAAAACAGTTAACCAACATTATATGAAAAAAAGGTCTGTTGTTTAAGACAAAAGCAACCATAATAATACTTATATAAACGAAATTTAGAAAACTGAGTTGATTTTATGAATGTATAAAAATAATTAAATCTGTGATAATAAACAAAAAAATATATAGATGGAACTTCAAATAAAATATTTTGAGCAATCAAATGTTAATTTTAGACAAAATTTGAACAACTTCATTGTCTTCATCTTTTTTCTTCAATGGGACTTCCACATCATCCCAATTGAAACCAGAAATTGCTTATCTATTTTTTCATTGTTAAATTCTTTGATATTAATTAAATGATAATATTTTTTTTTATCTTTCATAGAATTTTCATCCAATGCCAGCCTTTATTACCCCCAAAAAAATGGTATGAACGATTCAAGATATTTACATATGTATGCTTAAAGATAGGTATTTGGAAAGAATCAATAAATTTCCGTTTTAAAAAATTTTAACACTTAGAATGTTTACGACTTAAAATACTTCATTAAAAAATATTGCCCTCTTCAAAATGCATGAAACTCCGCACCGTAGAAGGTAAACTAATATTATATTATACAGTCAAACTTAAGACCTCATAAGAACTGCATTGAAACAAATAGTTTCAAGTTTTTGTTATGAAATAAAAATCGAATTGGTGAAAAAATTTATGGCATAAAATACAGGTGCAAAATTTTAATAAATTTGTTTATAGAACTGATAAAAAGGTCCTTCAAATAGTTTATGCGTTTGAAATGGGCTTTAAAATTTTTATAAAAAACACATAAGCTAAACTTTTATAAATTGAAGGACCATTGATGAGAAGTTTTCTTTTTTTTTACTCTAAAAACAAACATTGAAAATATTTACTGTCAACTGAGACGACTAAAAGATGGAGACAAATGAGGTGCTCTTAAAATTGGGAAAGTGGGGCAAATGGCACATAAGGAACTACCTGATGCTTTGTTTCAGTGTTATGATTGCTCCTGCGTGGAACTCTGTCGCTATTGTCTATGTGGGTAAGAATTTTTTAGATGCAAAACAATCAACAGTTAATTAAAACTCAACAATGGAAGATTTTTCATCGAATGATAGTATTAAGCGATGATTAATATGCAGTAGTGCCCTGTGAAACCTATCAATGGCGTGACCAAAACCCCCAATTAAGAGCAAACTAATGGTTGATTTATTTAAACGACAGGTTACAAACCAGAACACCACTGCAAAACACCTGCAGACATCCCTCTCAACCAATCAATTCCCACTATCGATGGTAAGTTATCATCTTGTCTGATGTATAAGAACTACAGCATAAGTGATGAAGTGATCCCATGCAATAATGGCTGGACATACCTGGGGGATGATGGGCCCACAGTTGTTTCTAAGGTTCGCTTTGCTTTTGAAACTGAAAATCCTTCTAGCTCACTGAATTTTATTTTAAAACTTGAAACGCATTTTGTGTTAAAGTGAATTTTTTCACTTTATTATAAAGCTTAGATATTCTTCAAAGCCAAGTTAATATGTTTTTGATATAATGTTGACAAAAACCGTTTGCTTTCTAAGTGGGACTTGGTTTGCGATAAAAGCCATTTGGTGAGCAACACACAAATGTTCTTCGTTCTGGGCTCTATTTTTGGATCACTATTTTTTGCTAATCTTTCGGATCGTCTAGGTTCTTACTTTTATGATTTGTAAACTTTCCACGAAATTTAATGAATAAATTTCTAATTTCAGTATTTAGTGAAAAGTTAAAATTCAATATCTTTTATTAATTTGATTATTATTTTGAATTAATTAATCTTATTCATTGTTAGGAAGGAAAACCATTTTCTTGTTTGTTCACTGGGCTACAGTTTTTTTTGGTTGCATTGCTGCCTTCGTTCCAAACTTCACAGTTTACTGTATTATAAGGTTTTTCCTTGGAGCCGTATCACATGTGAGTTTATGAAGTGTATTCAAGCCATGAATTCAAGTTACAAAATGACAATAAAGAGTTATATCGTTATAATAATTTAAAAATACTGACACCTTCAGAGCATCATTATCGTGGGTTTCATTCTAACATGTGAGTCATTCGCGGCACCTGATAGAACGCTCGTGGGTACAGTGATAGAAGGATTTTGGGCCATTGCTCTTATAACCCTACCACTCATTGCTTTCTTGTTTAAAAATTGGGTTCATCTAACGCTTTTTTTGCATCTTTGTGGGCTTCTTAGTATACCTTTATATTGGTAAAGTATGTTTAATTTTATTTTCAAATGAACCTTCTAAAATAAATATTTATCGAATTTTTAACTAAATTTCAAATATTAAAATCTTCAAGGTTATTGCCTGAATCTTTGTTGTGGCTTGAAATCCAAGGAAGGACAGATGAAGCAGAAAAAGTAGTTCAAAAAGCTGCCTTCATAAACAAAGTGTCTTTGCCCAGTCCAGTTTATACAAAAAAACAGCTAAAAAAAGAAGCAAATAAAAAGAAAAAAACTGATCTATCTTTCAAAAACATAAAGCAAAACATTAAAAAACTTTTTAAGGATGAAGCTCAAACCAAAGCTAATGAAGAAAAGTATATATACTCTGTTAAACATCTTTTTTGCAACAAAACTCTCAGAAAACACATGGCTTTGACGTCAGTCCTATGGTGAGCATTGTTAATTTGTTTTATAAAATTATTTCTTGGAAACTATCTCTTTAAAAAAGCGCCAAAACGAGGAATCTAAATTAATTGTACAAAACAGACTTGATTGGTTTCTCTTATTTGATGGCATGAGTTTAAATAACTCTCCCATCTAAACCTCAATTCATTGATTAAAGGTTGACAGTGATTATGGTCTACTTTGGTTTTTTAATGAGCACTGGAGTTTTGGCAGGAAACCATTATGTCAATGGGGCGTTGAGTGGTGTAATGGAATTACCTGGATACATTTTGTCTTACTTCCTCATGGTCAGGTCATAACAATTGCATTCTTGTTTTAAAATGTTAATCAAGGTTTTCAATATAAACTCAAGTTTTTCAATATATTTTTTGAGGTTTTCATAATACAATTCAGATTTGGTCGTAGATATTCTCTTATAAGTTTCCAAGTTGTGGCTGGAGTGGCTTTGATATGCCAGGTTATCATGCAAAAAGTAGACTTGGGTGAACTATCAACATTTCTTTAATTTTTTAATTAAAAAAATTTTATAAATTGATAATATATATATACATGAACAAAAAACAAAAAGCGTGATCATCGTGAGTAGAAAAATAGGTGAAACATTTGAATATTCAAAATGTGTTTCAAGCTTTACTTTCAACAAAACTCTTGCTTCAATGTCATTACTCCAGGTCCGAATGTAAACAGTAAAATATTTGTGATTATGTTCAACATGCTTGGAAAATTCGGCATGGCTGGGGCTTATGGCTCTCTTGACCTCTATGCTCCAGAGCTCTTCCCCACCACGCTGAGGTTCAAGACTTTATATTCATGTAGATTTCTCTACATAATTAATAATGCTTATGACTAAAGAAATCAAGCTCAAGGCATTGCTTCAGTTTTCGGCAGAGTTGGGGCTATTATTTCCTCTTTTTTGCCATTCATCGTTAGTTTTTAAATAGTTGTAAATTAGGAAAGTTTATGATTTTATAAGACTTATTTTTAAATTGAAGTTAGAGAAAAACGACTGGATTCCGTTAGTGGTGATGGCCATGATGCTTGTGTTTGGATGTCTGTGTGTATATCTACTACCCGAAACCATAGATCGAAATCTGCCAAACTCTATAGAAGATATTGAGGCGTGGACGATTGTAGTACAGTGTGATGAAGAAAGGCAGAGACACGAAGAAGCAATGAGTGGTGCAAAGGGGAGCGTAATAAGAAGAAAGAAAAACACAGAAGAAACAGCCATGGAATCTTTAGGCGCTTCTAATAAAGCATTCACAAACGATGAAAACATCTCGCAAGAGCCAACTAGGAATGAAGAAATTACAGCAATGTGATAAATTATAGAATACATTTAAAATTTTGAATTAATATTTATTTTTGATAGAAGTTTTTAGTTACATTTTATGCACAGATTTTCTTTTTTTGTTCAATAACTCATCATTTTTTTTACCATAAACTATTTTAAAATGGTCTTGAAATTTTTTCAGTCAGGTTATGATTTGAAACACATCTAATGAGTCTTGTATCACTTGCATGCGTTTTTTTATATAAAAACCAAAAAATTTACAATTTAAATTTTCTAATATGGTTGTAAAAAACCTGGAAGGCGAACATTGGAAAAGGATAATAAATTAAAAAATATATTCATCTAAACAGATGACCTAATTTTAAAGTTTCATTTTAGTGTTTTCAGATAGAATGTTAATTTTGATAGATTAAATTATCGACTTGATAAACCTTATACAAAATTGAACACATACAGACGTAATGAATTTGTATTAACAACACAAAAAATATCTGTCATCTCTTGCCACACATGAAAATTTACAACCTGAATGACTTCTATTTAGCCATACATCAAGACATTTATAGAAAATGCACAGATAGTCATTTTAAAATAAATTTTGAAGTTTGAGAAAATGTATGAAGTATTGTTCAGTTATTTTCAATCTTCGGCATGCAGTTCAGTTTTGCAGAAATTCAAAAATGGCTTTTCAAAGCTCTACTAATAGGGTTCAGTCCAAATGGTTAGATTTCGAAAAAGTTAACTCAAAATAAAGGTATTTACAAACTAATTGTATAGCAAAAAGATACCTTCTAAATCAGTATTTTGCAAATATAGGCCAAAATAACAATAAAACTAGGAATAAATCCTTTTTTTATTTTCCTCTTTATATCCATCTATCTTTCTTAACGTTGCTGATGTCCACAGTCCAACATTCTCTCACTTTGCTAGCTGTCCCTCTGCTCAGTTGGGCCTGTTCTCGTGGATTTGTCAGTTAGGAAGATTATTGAAAAGAAAAACATAAGATATCTCTGGAAAGGTTAGCTTTAATGGTAAAAATACTTATAATGATGAATAAATAATTATTATTCGAATTCGCTTTTCAATTAAAATGATAATAATATTGTTGTTGAATTTTTTAATTTATTTATTTTTATTAGTTAATGTTTATTCTATTAGAAAATAAAATTATTTTCTATTACCATTATAATTATCGTAATAGGAAAAAATTGATAGTGTGGAAAAAATAAAGAACCTCCTTCAAATCCCTGCTGGGCTGGGACGACCTCACTCTCGATGCAGTTCTCACTCGCACGTTGTCTTGCAGGGGGGCGGATGAGAGCCGAGTCTGAATGGGTAGGTGATGTGTGAAGAAGTTCAATTGGGTTATTAGTGATTAATATAAAAAAACATTAAAACAAAAAATGAAATTAGTTATAAATCTGAAAAAAAAATATTAATAATGGACGATTAATTTTTGAAGTTAATGGAACTTCCACACTACTTTGGCTTCGGTCTTTTGCTTGTTGAATCCTTTGGTAATCTGGCTACGTTTGGTGTGGTCATTATCAATTCTTTTGTTCGTTTTGCTGGTCATTTTTGCGCTTTGAAGCTTGTCTGCTTTTTCTGCGTCTTGAGGCTCTTTAGATGGTACTGTAAAAGAGGGGGAGGATGGGAAAAGGTGAATCAATTTGAAAGATATTAATTTTTGTTGTTGGGTGATACTGGTCAAAAATCTTAACTTTTTCATTTACTTGGGTTTGAAAAAAGTCTTGCAATTTGATTTATATTGTCGTTTCGATCTATTGTTAGCCATTTAGCGAATTCAATGTCAAAAATTCTTATAGAAATCCTTGATAAAACCTCACCAGAAAACAAGAATCGACTTGCGGTGAAGGATCTTTTGGAAAAACTTCTCTTGAAGTCATTCAAGTTATTTACATTTTTTATATTGTTACTTATCAAATTTTTTCTTAAAATAGCAGATTTGTTTGTGTTGTAGGTGAGGTAACTGGCTGACTTTATTCTTTTATCTTTACAATTATTGTTTTTATTATTATCATTTTTATCATTGTGGCTGGGATCATTTGCAATATAAACCTTATTATTGAAACTGCCCATTTTTATCAACTTTTTTTTTGTTTTTATGCTGTTATTATTAGCGTTATTTCTAATAAAATTATTATTTTTATTATTATTTAGATTGTTATTAGATTTACCAGTGATAGAATCTTTATTACTTATCTTTGTATTTTTGGTGTTTTCTATTTTCTTCACTACCATTTTTTTCTTAGAAAGTTTATTATTATTATTATTGCTATTTCTTTGTGATAAATTCATTTTTTCTTCAAAACTTTCTCTGACTCCTTCCATCACCACGTCCTTACTTTGATTTTTTCTATTGTTATTTTTATTGTTGTTACTATTAATTATATTTTTCCCATTATTATTGTTATTAATAATATCGTTTTTATTCTCGTTATTGATATTATTATTGTTGTTATTTGTTAAACATTGATTTGGAGTGTTTTCGGCTTTTCTGATAGTTTCGGTTTCGTTTTTCGTATCATTATCGTCACCACCACCATCATCATCACCACCACCATTACCCCCATCAACACGATTACCATCATCACTAGCCCTGTATGTACCCTGGTCTATTGGATCACCTGTATCGAATACAATTACATCATCAATGTGAGGAGTGAATATACTCTGTGAAACACAATTCATTTTTTTGGTTATTCACTTAAGATATTTTAAAAAAATTAAACTAATGCAGCTTTTATATAGCATTAATTTTTGAAAACACGTTAGATAACTATTTTTTTTTAATTTTCTTAAAATATCATGTAAAACCCAGTTTATTACTAAGTTAATCATTAGGATTCCGCAAGTCTAACCAGTGTGAAAAGCTATTTGAAACTTATTTACTTCACAATACTCACTCACGTTATGAAACATGCTTGAACTATGAATTGATGTTTATATACCTTTGTGTGAAGATTGGCAGTGTTTAATGAATTGCAAGTATCGGTAATGTATTTTGTGTCTTATGTTAATTTATCGCTTCATCGTTGATATTTTTATATTAAAATACTTTTTGAGTGTGATATTGTTTATAATAATAGAGAATATACTTATATCAAAAGGGAAGCTTTCAAATGATAGTATAAGTCATATTATTTCTATTGATGGAATTATCTTTATAAGGAAACAACCAAAATTAGGATATATTCATGTAACTTTTGGTATTAGCGATAAACTTTATACCGATGGAAATGGCGTTCATCATTATAATAGGATTACTTGATTCGTTTATGTTATCTTTGTTTTTTTGCGCTTCTTTTTTCTGACCAGCTTCTTGCCAATTCAAAACCAATTCATTCAACTCAATTAGCTGTTAGAATAGTTGGAGTATATTTTGTGATATATATTATTATTTGTATGGTTATTAGTAGTGGTAATTTAGCATTAGATAATTATCTTTTCAAGAACGAAGTCCATTTGTGTAAACTAAACAATTATTATTAATTTTAAAAATTGAAGAATTGAGGTATAAAAATTTGTTACTTCGTAAAGTTTTGTCCGATATTCTTCTAATGTTAAAGTTTCAGCATCACTTATCATGGGTAGAACGTCCCTTCCAATATCAACCTCTTTATCCGGGGTTCGAAACCTGTGAGAAATACAAAACTTGCGCGATTAGTTTAAATCAAGTTCGTGAAGCAATAGTTATTCTAGAATTCCACGTTTTATTTGTTTTTGATGAGCATTTTAGCTTAAACTACAAGCAATACTTTAATTTTTTTTCTATTTTCCCAACCCGACTCTACCCTACATCTTTTCCCTCACTTTACTCATCTTCAACATTACCCACTAACCATCCACCTACATCAAGCTACACTTCCCCCCCTTTTCCACCCGACCCCCATCAACCTTACATTGAAACATAGGAATGTTCTAGAGCTTTTTGAGCACTGATTCTCTTATCAGGGTTGAACACTAGCAGCTCCTTCAACAACTTCACCGCCTCCTTATCTGCTTCCTTGAATGTCTCTGACAGGGGCTTGCGAGACCTGCCATCAATATAATATCATTTATGCATCTTATATTTTTGATGAAAAGAGAAAGCTAAATAATAAAATTATATTATATTTTCCTACATAATTTTTCTATTTTTTTTTCGTTTTCCAAAATTGATTAAAAAAAAATAATTATAATATATGAATAACTAATAATACATATGAAAAAATGATAAAAATAAAAAAATAAAAATAGAAACAAACAGCTTCTGCTTCACCAGTGTGGCACCATAGTGAGACTGCATACTGACCACATCTGCGTGTTGAATGACCCAAGTATAAGAAGCCTGTCTCAGTTTAATTGAAACCAGTAAATATCTTAAAAACATAGATTGGGATATAGAAACTTTTGAATTTAAATCATCATTATCATTTTTCTTAGTATACTCTATAATAAACCCATTAAAGCAAACGACCGACCCTTGTTTGAAGGTGGATCAATAGCAGCCATAACACACTCAAGCTGGTTGAAGGTGGAAGTGCCCGGAAAGAGAGCCTTGCCTAGTAGCATCTCACCTAAGATGCATCCAGCACTCCATTGGTCGATTCCTGTGGTATACCTTTAAGCGGTTTGTGGTGGGATATATAGGTTTGTAAAGAGCTTTTAGATTGAGGCTGGAATGTTGGTTTTAACAAATGTTTTGACTAAAAATGAGATGAGGTCTTTGAATTTTAACGTACTTGATAATGTTACTTTGTTAACGAAAAGCTTTGTACTTAATTAAATTACCTTTAGTGTTTAAATAATTTTCAGTATTTACTTTGGCTAAAGAAGATTATTAAAAATGAGATTGTAGGTTAGTAACTGGGATGTTGTTGTTGATGAGTAAGGTAGATAGACAATAGGAATCACAGCTAGAAACAAGTGGCTAAACTTTCGTAATTATTTTAAATTATATAACAACAGAAAATAACCACGAAAAACTGGAAATGACGCACCTCTGGGCATTAAGGAGTATTTCAGGGGCCCTGTACCATCTGGTGGCAATGTACTGGGTCAATAAGGGGTCTCCATTATCGTTACTTGGCAGTTGTTTCAACGACCTTGCTAATCCAAAATCACATACCTTGGTGATTTGATGGATAAAAAAAAGTGGAGAATAAGAAGAAATAAAAAAAATTGAAAAAACAAAAAGAATGGAAATGAGAGGAAGAAAAAATATAATATCGCATATATGAAGTATACTTTCAAAATAAAATTGGATCAAAATAAAAAAAGATAAGAAAAAAGGTGAAAATGGAAAATCGAATGTGGGCCTAATGTTTTATGTGAAAGGGAACCATACGTGGAGCATACTTTGATCAGGCATTGGCTATTCAGCAAAACGTTGGATGGCTGTATCGATAATATATTTCTATTAAAATTTCATTTTTGTACGAATAATATAAATATTTGAGCTTATATGTATAATAAGCTCTGAGATTATCTTCAAATGATAGAAAATATCCTATCCCAACTTCATTGACTTCTCGAACCCATAAAGAATAGTGACACAGACTTTGAGGTCTCGATGGATGACCTTGCCAGAGTGAAGAAACTTGAGGGCCTTCATCAGTTGGTACGTCACAAAGCCTATATGCATTGGTTGGAGAACGTTTCCTTTGCTTATTACGTTGTGTAGATCTGTTTCTGTAGGATGTTTTAGTTGGATGGGTAGTTAGGTGGGGGGTTGAGGTGTGTGAGGGTGAGTAAGTGAATGGGTAGGGGGTAGGTGAATGGGTGAACGGGTAAGTGGGTGAATAGGTAAAGGTGGAAGGTTTAGATTTTATTAGTATTTCAACACTTAATGAGATAAGTTTTATATGCTTGCATACAGGTCTGGTGTATAAAACAGTGGGGTTCAGATGTTTCAGTTAGGGAGATTTCTTTGAAAATGTTTATAAACTGAATATTTTATGAAATAGATCTACATTAATATTAACCAATAAATTCGAAGACAAGATAAATATCTTTATCGTTGTTTGCTCTAAGCACCTGTCGTAAGGAATTATATAATTCTATTAAAATACTTATAAACTTAATAAACCTAGAATAATATGAGGTTTGAAAAAAAAAATGAAATAAAAATAATTTCAAAAAGTGTTAGACCTAAACAGAAATAGTAACGAAACAGAAAAATATAAATTAAGAAATTAATTGAATTCAAAAACTGATTCACTTTGACAAGGATTGAAAGATAAAAAATATATATATATATATATATTAAACTCGTAATCTTTACTTGGTAGAGTTTGATGATATTTTCATGACAGCCAAATTCTCTTAAAAACATTATTTCTCTGAAAGTTCTTTGTGAGTCCGTTGTGTTTCTGATGGTGAAGTGTTATTTTTTATGTGTTATTGTAAGATGGTATCTAGCGAAAATTTAAAAAATCAATTGGATGTATTTAAAGCTAAATTTTCAGTTTCAAATCAAAAATAATGATTTATATTTAAATTTATTTTTGTTTTAACTTGTAATTTAATATATGAAAACAAAAATTAAGTGATGTTGAAAATAATTTTTGAAGTTCAAATTTATATCCAAGTGAAACCTGAAAGCATCGAAAATTTTCTTCAGAGCAAATACTTTTTTGGTTTCTTTGTCGACCACCTTCCATACTATGCCATATGCCTGAATATATTTCAGTAGACTTTCTTAAGATAAAAAAATTTTTTTTTTTTAAAAAGTATTTTTGTTTAAAAATGTTTGAATGTCGCTTCATAAAACTTATACACAAACCAGAGATGCAAAAAAGGTATTGTTTTTATTTTAAACTTCGAATAACTTATATAGTTTTTTATTGAAATATTTCACTAAAATTTAAATAATATTTCAGACAGTTATCTTACCCCTTTCCCCAATCTTTTCTCTATCTCAAACTTGGATAGAATATGGTTTTCCACTTCCGTCACCATTTCATGTTATTAAAAAAATTAAATTATAAACTATGAATAAATTAAATTTTTCGAAGCTTTTTCGGTTTAATTGCTTTTTGTATGAATATTTAATGTGTTGTCAAGCATTTGCTTACACGGCAGGTCCGCGAAAAGAGCTTAACTTGAATATTTAACCTTAATCAAAATTTGTTGAGTCTTCTAGTTGAAAGAATTTCAATTTACAACGTAAAAATTTAATCCACAGAAATTTGATTTATTTCAGGAAATTTCAAAAGTTTATTCAAGTTTAAATGTTTTCTCAAAGTAATTAAAAAACACACCAAAGATTCTATCATAAATGTTTTATATTTGAAACAAACATTGAAAAATCATTAAATAGATCTCACATTGTTGTGATTTCTTAAATCATTGACGCTAAAGTTGTTCATTTTTTTATATCTCATTTTTTCTATCATATTTATCAAATGGTTACAGTGCTCCTGTAATTTTTGAATAATCTTTCTGTAATTTTCGTTTGCCTCTTCGATTTTTCTCATTTTTTTTTCTATGTGTTGAATATTACCAAATTAAATTAATATGAAAATAAACGCAATGATTTATCAAAAGTAAAATAATAATTTTTGTGAATAATTAGCTTTAAAAATGTGAATCCTAGAAACACGAATATTCGAATGTTGAATTTTTACAATAGTTTTTTCATTTCATAATATGTTTTGTTTTAACCGCCCTATTATTATTTTTATTATTATAATAATCATTATCAAGCTCAAAATACATATAAAAAGCATATAAAGAACCATATGATTTCTTCAAAGCCAGTATCTCTTCATTAAAATATTCCACTTTGTCCCTTAGCAGTTTATCCTTCTTCTTCATCTCTTCTTGGTGCACAGATTCAGCTTTCCTCAAGTCATCTTTCATACAATCATTCTTAAACAAAGAAACATTCAAGGTAGAAAATTCACTCAATTCTGAATGTGCTTCTAGGTAGAAAGTCAAGCAATATTTTAAGATATTTATGTATGTAAATTGACTTCAAATATCTATAATAGTTATATCTTAAACTGAAAATAAGATAAACAAACTTCTTTAACAGCTTGTGAACACACTGACACTATTCTGGCATATTGGCTTTTAGTGACTTCCAAATCATTCTCACTACTACTCAGCCTTAGCTTCAGCCTTTTTATTTCTTCATTCAGTAATGCTATTTCCTGGAGTTGTGTGGAGAAAATGTGGCCATTCCAGAATTATATGGTTTGGGCTTTTAGATATAATGACTTTTCTTCTAACGAATATATATATTTACATTATTATTCTTACTATTTTATGAATACGACATGTATCTTCGTAAAAAAAAAATCAGACAACTATAAAAATTAATTCGCTCATAGTTTCTTAGAATATTTCCCTTCTTTCTCATTCAGTTTCCAGCAATTAAACCTCATTTTTGACTTCCTCATCCACCTCCATCTTTTTCTTTATCCTTTTTATCTTCTCACTCATGCTGGCCACATCACTCCTCAAATGAAGTACTTCGATCTTGGCATTGTCGCTCAACTGATCAAAAAAAGAATCGAGAAATTTTCAAGAAAATTTGCTGTATTAGTTATTATGTTATGCAAAAAATATTTTGGAAATAAAAAAATTATGAAAACACAAGTTTGTTTTTTTCTTAATATCGAAAATAAACAAAAAATAAGTAAAAAAAAATAAAAAAATAAACAAAATATTAAAAATAGTAATAAAAAACTATGAAAATTAATAGTGATTATTTTTATGTAAACATAACTCATTATTACATGCATAACACATTATAACAAATGCAACCACCCCGTTATAAAGACTGTTAGCTTTCCTCTCGTACTTTCCATTCATTTCTGTCAGTCTCGCCATCAATTCTACATTCTACCATTTGTTACGTGTGTTTTTATTAGTTTTTCATTGAAGTTGAAATTTATTTTGTTTCAAAAACATAAAAACTATGAAAAAAAATATTTCAAAAATTATTTAGAATCAATAAAAAATTCATAAAAAATTGCTTGAAAGTTAAGTCCCTATTCTCTTCAAACTCAATATATCACCTACCATGGACTCCAACTGCTTCAAACGTTGTTCTCTACTGCTTGGCCCGAGAATCTTGTTCACTTCTTCTCTATTTTCGTTATTTTTGTAATCTTTCAATCTTTTTTCTGTTTCTCGTAAGTCGGCTTTTAGTCTCTCATTCTCTATACACGCCTGATGTTTTGTTCTTGAAGTTGAAATATTAACCAAAAAAATTGGATTGGTTCTTTTAACACTGAATGAAAAAACAGGTTGTGAATCATAAAAACACGACAATATTTGAATTTTTTAATTTGAAGAAGTTTCTCGATATATTCTATATCATCATCAGGTAACTAATTACTTGGTTTCTCTTGACATTCACAAGATTCACTTATAAATGAATAACAAGACATAGCCCTGATTCACCTTTGTCATTTCCACTCTGGCTTCTGCTTCCTTATCCAACACTTCCTTCATCTTCAACTCTCTCTCCATCTCTTTCTCCTTCAGTTCGTCTATCTTTTTGCTCAATAGTTCTAGGTCTTTATATTTTGGATGATTTCTGTGAAGTCAATAATATTTTAAAATAAATTCTTTTTTATTACGATTAAATTATTATTTTGATTCTATTTTTATCCCAAATTAATGCTAGTAAATCATTATTACTTATTTTGTGATAAAAACTGACCTATTTTCAGAATGGCCAATCAGAGAAGAGCAATTGACACACAAGTAGGACGGCCCATCGCCACTTCCCTCATTATTATTTTTATTATCGTTTTCGAGGTTATTTTTAGTTACTCTAAAAATAGATTGATAAATTTTAATTTTATTTTTCAAGCCTTCAAGTTCTATATAGAGAAGGGAGTTTTCGTTTCTGAAAGCAATAAATTATTACAAAGTTAAGTTGTGATTTTGAAAGGCACTGGCTTGAATACCACCATGATGGTATATTTATTTATAAATAGAATTAGTAAAATCTTTGGTGAGCGCAAAGAATATTGAAAACAGACGCCTTGTAGGAATGGATTTTGGAGGTGATACTAAAAAAACTAAATTGAACATCGAAAAACCGTCAAAAATGAATAAATCTCTTGGTTCAATAGTTACATTTTGAAAATCTTTTTAACTTATAATGTAAACCTGGTCGATATTCATATATCGGACCTTATGAAATCCAGTTGTCCTCTTACTAAATTTATTTCTTTTTTGATTCTTTGAGTTTCCAAAGTTTTGTGGTCGTTATTTATATTGATATAGTGGGTTCTAGGACTGGCGTTCGCGTTTTGGTTGTTCGAATTCGTATTGCTGTTATTTTTGGAGATATTTTCTTTATATTTTTTCTCAAAGTTGAAATTTTTTTCTTCTGAACCTTTTAATTGAAGTTTCAACAGACAGTTTTGCTCCTATAAGGTGAAGCAATTATTATTTGATTTTCAATTATCTAGACTGTCAAAATAATCATATATCAACACAAATACATAAAAATAATACTTTCAGGTAGATTCAACTTACATTTTCAAAGTTGATTAATCACAAACTAGCTATTTCAGATGAATAGCACCTTGAATACTGATTAACGCTTATAGATAATTAATTTAACAAACACCTTTAGTAATGAGTTTTCCTTTTCATACAGCATCACTTTCTGATGCTCTTGCTGTAGAAGTAATATGATGTCGTTTATTGGAGGATATGCACAGCTTTCAGGGTTTTTATCATCCGTGGAGTTTCTCTTATTCGAGTTATTTTTCGTTTTATTTTTATTTTTAAAATTTTTCAAACCGCTTTCTGAACTTGATTCTTCCGATGATTCTATTAGCTAAGTTTAGGTATAATTTATTTAATTTTAAATCATTTTTAATAACCAATAAAAACTTTTTTAAGCTGGATCCTAAACAAAAGTTCCTTCTCTTGATTTCCACACGCCCATTCCTGATCTCCATCTTGAATTTCCTGAAGTAACTCCTTCAATCTTTTCCTAGCAATGCCATAACATGAGTCTACATATGATGTCTCATTGAATATGTATCTGAAGAAATATATCGTTTTAATGGTAAAGAATGAAAAATTATCAAATATATATTGATGAAACTCTGAAATTTCTATTGAAAAAGACGATTTCGAATATATTCATTTCAATTAGTAAAATTCTAATTAACTCACCCTCCAACACGGCCACTCTCTTCATTATAATCATGATTATCAGTATAAGAGCTTTGATTAAAATTAAAAAACTCATTATCATTTGTTGCATTTGTTTTAATTTTTTTCTGATTGATTTTCTCTGGCAGACATGAATCCGATAAGGCGTGTTGCAGCTTGTTGATTGATTTTTTGGCTTGAGCTGTATGGCAATTTGATCATAATACTGATTTTTCATTATTATTTCTTATTTAACAAACAATATTATAAATGCATATACTTCTATGGATTAAAAAAAGTATTTTTTTCTTATATTGTACAAGTTTTTGTATGTCTAGTTCACATTATTGAGTGATGGGCACAAAAGCTAAACAAAACACACAAATGTCATTTAATAGTTCAAATCATTTTAATATAACCTTCAACAACTTTTTCAAGCTCTTCACGGATCTTCAATTTTTTCTCCATTGCACTAAAAGTGAACTAACGCGTTGCTATAGTAAATCAAGAATGGATCATTTTGAAAAAAAAAACATTGAGTAATAAAATATACTAATAAAAAAAATAAATATATTTTATTTGCATCTTTATCTTTTCTTATTTTTTTTAAAGCTACAACTTGTTATGTTGAATAAAGTTTTATCTGAAAAACTAAAGGTTTTCTACATTTATTAGAAGTGAATCGAATTAAGCTAAAAATAAGCGATTAAAATTAGCATAAATTTATTTGGAGAAAAAATTAAAAAATTTAAAGTATGTTTATCACAAAAATAGTTTTTTGAGTGAGTGTGCAGAAGTGAAAAACAAAAGTACTAGAAAAGGTGGAAACTAACCATCATAATACAAAACGGCTTTGACAACACAATTAAACTGAAAAGATACAAAAAAACTAGAATATTAGAGATTTATCTTATTTTTAATTAATTAATACGTCTAAACAACGTTAATATTATGAAAGTTCACATTAAAATGAGTTTTAAGATTATGAAATTTAAGCATGAATTTTTTTGCACAATTAACTATAAAACATAAAAGCGGTGTGATTGTGAGGAGCTACGCAGGGAAACCCATACATTTGAAATCGTACAAGCTGATTCATTTTGGCCGAGTATATAAACTTGCTAAAGTGGCATCCTTCTTTGAAAATGTGTCCCACTATCGAGAGAATTTTACATATTTAGCTTTCAAGTAAAATTTGACCAAACAAGAAGGAAATTTCGTAACTTTCAAAATCTTTGAAAAATTGAAACTTAAATGACAAAATACGTTAATATTTAGTTTTAAAAAAATAATTTATTCATTTATAATAATGCAAAAAAAATCACTTAGAATAAGCATCGTCAAATTACATCATAACATTTATCAAATTAATCATCATCATTAGCTTAAGCTCTATTTAGATATTCATTTACAATTACAATCATCATTATCATCATCGCATCAGTGCATGGACCACAAGGGGTCTAGGGAATCCAAAGGATCGCCGCAATCTTCGTTGTTATTACTACTGCACAGTTTGCCGGCCTGGCTGAAGAAGTTCGCTTTGGTTATTTTCTTTTTTTGCGTTTTCATATCGATATAGAATTTATCAGGGTTTTGTAATTCATGTAAAGATAATGTGGTTGATGATGATGATGTTATGCTAGTTGTTGAAGCGATGGTGGGTGGTGATGTGACGTTTGGTGATGACGATGATGAGGTGGGTAGTGATGTTGGCGGTAATGATGAGGTAATTGACGTAACATTTTGTGGCGTATTATTATCCGTTTCTTTATCGGTTGTGGTTTCAGTTATTCCTGACTTCACTGCACCAACCGCAGGGTCATCAGTTGAGACATTCGACTGAGGATTGGCTGGTTTGGTGGCTGTATCACTAGTTGTATCAGTTGTTGAAACATGCTTTTCTGCGGCTTTTGGTAGTGACGTCTTTCTTGGCTGTTCTTCTGATTGCTGTATTGAAAGTTTTTGAATATGAATGATTTGGAAAAAAAAGAAAACGAAACTACTTCAAATAGCATTGGCCTCACTAAGCTTATATAAATAATATATAAAAATCTCTAAAACTCATCATTTATTTATTTTAATATTGTTCTTTATCTTTTTACCGATTTATGAAATGGTAGATGTAGTTTGTGGGTTGGTGATGTGTTGAGAATTCCATCTGTATTTGTGATTACTAACATTAATACTGATCTTCAAGCTGAAAGATTTTATTATGAAAAATTGAAAACTAGTATAAACTGCAAACACAGACCACACAACTTGACCAAAAAACGCTACAAAACAAACAAGCGAAAAAAAAAACACACACAAAAAATACACTTACACATACAAACAAACAACCAACCAAACTCACACAAAACTAAAAAACCCACACACATTTTTGAAGAATGGAAGAGAGATGGACCAAAAAGCACTTGTACACAAAGAGCAACTGACTAGACCACTCAACCATATTCTTTCGCTGCAACCTCAAACTCTTGACACTCTCAACAACATCCATAACCCCTTCACCATTAGATGCGTGCACCATGACGTTGTACAAGGCCAGCAATGAGCCTGTTCTACCTGAGCCATTGCTGCGATGGTAAAGTTGTGTGGTAATTTCTTTTTATTTCAAAGTCATTTATGAGAAAATCATTGATATAAATATGTAAGGAACAATGGAATGGTAGTTTGTAGTTAATACGATGGTCAAGGCATACAAACGCACAAATAATGACGACACATACATATTCAAATCGAAAACATACCATACACGTAAATATGCACCAAGAATTACAAAAGTCCAAACACACACACACACAAACACACACACACACACACACACACACACACACACACACACAAACACATCAACACATACTTGCAATGAACAACGATGGGTCTCATGAGACTTCGTTGTTGCAGATACATGGAATGCACTTGCTCTATGAAGCTCAACAGACTTTCGGGCTCTGTAGGCTCTGACCTGCAGTGAGAGGGTGGGTGGTTGATGAGATGGAAGAATGATGGTTGGTAGGCGGTGCATTGAAGGGTGGTGATTTTATGGAGTGGTAGAGATGGCTGATTGACGGTGCTTTGAAACATAATAAATTGATAAAATAGCATAGAAATAGAAGGGAAGAACTGAGATTGAAAGTAAGAAGTTTATGGCATTGTAGAAGTAGTATGTACAAACACTATAGATACAAAAATAATGAATAACTAATAGATGGCTTGGTAAAGATTCCGACTAATGAAACATGCACTACCTCAGAGGCCAATGTGTGTACTGAAGTTGCATAACAGATCTCGAAAGGTTGGTCTGTTCAGAATATTTAACTGAGTATTATCAACTTTTATCATAAGTTTATTTTTATTATTAGTATTGTCTTTCTCTTCTTCTTCTTATTAATATTGTTTTTATCATTGAAAGCCAACCTTATTGTTAGAGACATACAAGATTCTTTCACTCCAACTTTCTTTGTGTTGTATGGAATGGAGGCTTACCTGCAAGCATAAAAATAATAAATCAAAAAATATAACATAGATTTAAATAATAATAAAACATAATGAAAAATCAAAATAATATGATGAAACGAGCGAAATGAAAAAATATAGAAAAGTAATGGTAGGTGAGGAGACTGATAGTCTACTTGCACAAATACATACTCACATACATACATACATACATAGATACATGCATACATACATACATACATACAGACATACAGACATACATACATACATACATACATACATACATACATACATACATGCATACATACATACATACATACATACATACATACATACATACATACATACATACATACATACATACATACATACCTACATACATACATACATACATACATACATACATACATACATACATACATACATACATACATACATACATACATACATACATACATACATACATACATACATACATACATACATACATACATACATACATACATACATACATACATACATACATAGATACAACGATTAAAGACCTGAAAGTTAGTGGTTTTCAAGTCGTTTTTTTTATCTTGAGGCCAATATGGAGGAAGATTCTGGGTAAAAAAAAAACAAAAAAATTTTTTGAATAAGCATAATGCAATAATTTTCTTAATTAACTGATTGGTGTGTTAGAAAAAATGTTAAGAATTTTGACGAAAAATTGAAACAAAAACGGTGAATCAATAAAACATAGTAGTGTAATCTAGTGATGAGATAATCAAGCTTAATAAGAATAACGACAAAATTAAAATAGTAGAAATAAAAAAAATATCAATGACCTTTTGGCTCAATTCATTGACTGACGTGATCATGACGACAATCTCAACGTGGTAGTCATATATCATCTGGAGGAAATCATCAATAGTGCTCTGAAGGGGGTTTTGTGTGACAATGACGTCAGGGCAGTAATAGCTTGGGTTCTGTGGGAGAAAGTTTGTTTTTATTATGAAATTTTTTTGCATTATTATGTTTTTTAGTTTGTATTAACTCAACCCTTGATGAAGGAAAACGAGTTATAAAAATGATGAATTTTGTTTTCGTATAATCTTTAATTTTTCTATTTATTAGTATTCTCAAAAAAATTTTTGCATTGTTTATATTGGTATTTGTTTCACTGACTTTTTCTTGTTGAAAACTATTTTAACACACTGAAGAAAAAATGTTTAAAACAAAAAAATATAAATTTAAATTTATATATAATTATGACGTACTGAATGAAATACAATTACTACATACAAATGATATACAACGTACGTTGATGAAGCTGGCGTTGATGTAATCATCAGAAGATCCTAATAGCTTCACTCTGCTTTGATCGACTGTGTGTTATTTCTGAGTTATTATCATATTATAATATTCTGGCAAAAATACCATAAAAAAAAGCAATTAAAAAATCTAGAAAACAATGACTTTACTAAACAACAACAAAATAATAAAAATCATAAATAATAAAAAAACACAAACAAGGCATGAAGTCAGGGCATCGGTTTTTGAGGGTGTAACACCTGGCGATAGCGGTTAGCAGTGATTTCGTTCCCTTGTCTTGGTGCTCTGATAACTCCTGTAGGTGGGTAGATAGAAAGAAAAAAAAACCAGGAAAGATAGAAAAATAGAAAAAAGAAAAGAAAGATAGATAAATAGAAAAAAGGAAAAAAAGATAAATAGAAAAAAAGAAAAGAAATAGATAGATAACCTTCCATTCAGTATCAAGCAAACTGGTCTTGTTGAGATGAGGCACAGACAAATTTTCAACATGTTTCTTCAACTTTTCAACCTCAACAACAAAATTCTGCAGCTTGGCACTGTCAACATACGGATCCACAACGCTCGACTTCAACTTTCTCCTCATATCTTCTCTTCGTTGCTTCTTCAAATCTTCCGCAGTCAAAACTTTAGGCTGCAGGAGGGTGATGGGGTTTGATGCACTGACACCATTTGATAGGATCTCGTCTAAGGATGCTGATGAGCTTTTACGTGTGTGACAATGGCTTGATTGCGCTTGTAATGTTGTATTTTGCTGCAGCATAATTGTGTTCAGTTGTAAATTTGAATTCATTTGTGTTGCATTTTGTTGCTGTAAAGTTGTATTTTGTAGCGGTAGATCTGTATTTTGTTGTGGTAGTTTTGTATTTTGTTGTGATAGATTTGAATTGTCTTGTTGAGGCTGAACTTGTTGAGCTAATTGACCTTGTGATACTCCAGTGGCTCGAGGATGAGAACTGAATGGCAACACGGGGCATGGACCCTCTATTGATGGTGTTGAGTCCAACAAATTTTGTTGAGGTTTATGTTGAGATGATTGCTGATAAAATGTTGGTGTGTTTTGTTGTGGAAAAGGTTGATTTAATTGTGTTGGTGGTATGGGTTGTAGTATTGATTGAGATGCTGGTTGCTGTGATTGAGGTTGTAAAGGTTGTTGTGGTAGGGGTTCTAATGAGTGTTGCGGTAAGGGTTGTTGTGGCGGTGGTGGTTGTATTGGAGATGGATATGGTTGATAAGATAGTTGGTGTGAAAAATTTACTGGTGACTGATGTTGAGGTGAAAAAGATGAAAGTTGATTAAAATTTATGGGCGTTTGTTGACACGGAGGTACGCCGTTTTGCTGCGGTACAGAAGGTTGAAACGGCTGTGTGGATGGCAGTTTTTGTTGAGAATAATTGAGATGTTGTGGTGGAATTTGTTGTTGTTTAAACTGAGATTGTTGAGATGGAATTTGTTGAAAATTTTGAGAATGAACTTTTTGCAACAAATTTTGTGGTGGTTGTTGCGGTAAAGAGTATAAGTTTGGTTGATGGGGATGTTGTGGTGTTTTGTTGAAGTGTGGTTGTGTTGGTGGTATGTTGAGTTTTGTCTGTTGTTGGTGTGATAATTGATTCTGCTGTGGTGGTGGTGGTATGTTTGCTTGGGGAGGTATATATTGTTGTGATAGTAGGGATACATTTGATGGTGGTTGTTGTGGAAAAAGGTTGTGTGGTGGTTGGTGAGCCAAAGGGTTCTGTGATGGAAGGCAAATATTACTCTGAGAGGAAGCAACTGCAGGATGCTGCTGAGAATCAAAATCTTGATGCAGCATTTGATTCGGTTCGTCAATATTATTGCCGTTCTTATTCATGATTGAAGAACTATAGTTTCCAAATATCCTTTTCTTCATCAGTCTATTCGACATAGAAATATCATAACTGGGGAATATATTTTTTGCCTCTAGTAGATAGCCTGAAGACTGTGGAGCGCGTTGAGCAGAGCGCCTAGAATTTTCTTGTTTCATAAAGTTGATGTGGTTTTCAGCTCGTTGTGTCAAAAGGTTGTGGTAGCCATGACCAGAAAAAAATTGCTCTTGTCTCTGCATATTTTTAATATCGAACATCTTTTGTTCTTGATGATTGTCGTATTGTTGTGAATGATAAGAAGAGAAATTCATCTCAGATGGGTCATTGTACATTTGCTGGCTATACATCTCGTAGGTCTCTCGAGAATTCATATATTGTTGTTCCATGTAAGATTGTAGCTGAGAGTATTGCAGAGCGGGATTGTGATGAGGAGAATTGGTAGCGCTTTGCGGCACAGAAACTGATTGGAAGTTTCCGCCTTGGGTACCCAGCTGGAAATTTTCCCCTTGAGAAACCGACTGGTAATTTTCCCCTTGAGAACCCGACTGGAAATTTCTCCCTTGAGAACCCGATTGGAAATTTCCCCCTTGAGAACCCGATTGGAAATTATCCCTTTGAGAACTCGACGGGTAATTTTCCCCTTGAGAACCTGACTGATAATTTCCCACTTGTGAGCCCGGCTGGTAATTTCCCCCTTGATAATTACTCATATTATAAGCTTGTGCATTTTGAGACTGATACATTTGCATGGGGTTTTGCTGGTAATCCAATTGCTTCTGAGACTCTGAACCACTGGCTGGCTGCGGCGTTTTGAATGCCTGTGAACGAGGATCTTCTCGGGGTTTTAGCGTTGTTTTCGAATCGAAAGACGTAAGCGTAGGTGTCTGACTCAAAGAGTAAGGTGCAGTACTTAATGAATAAGACGAAGAACCTGTGGTGTAAGAACTAGCGCTGTAACTCGAAGCATTGAAATGCGAGTCGGTATAGGAAGAGGGATGCCCATTGATGATGGAGGTGCTGTTGTAGGAAGGCTGTGAATTCACGTTGTGCGATGAATGTCCCATGCCACTGAGGTAATCCTTCAGTTTCTTGCCCTGCTTCTCTGTTGCGTTATTTTGTATTGTTGATATTTAATAATTCATGAAGTATAAGTAAAAAAGGATTCCATCTTTAATAGCCATCATCATCGTTTTACGTTTGTTTGCATGTTAGCATGGGTTGGACCCTTAACGAAATTCAAATACAATGAACTTACATTTTATGCAAATAACCCTAAACTCTTACTAATATCATTATCAATGTCGATTCACACCAATTAATATGAATAACATACCCCCAAACCACCATATGATACCTTCAATATTAGTCTTGAGCGACTCCAATTTGCTCTTAAGCATCTCAATCTCTTCATCACCTCTCACTTTTTGATCACCCTTTCCCGTTACTGTTTGATGATTGGGGGGGCTGGATGTGTTATGCTTCTTACAATTATCACCTTGAGAATTATCCTATTATCATGAATATTTTGCTCATCATTATTCTTCTTATTATCATCATCATCGTCCTAGCATGAAAACAGATGCACATCGGTGATGATGTTGATACTATTCAATAACAATGACAAAATATCCCACAAACCCAACCTTTGATATGGTTCTCATGTAGGTTCTCAGAAGAACTCAACAGACTTGACACATTCTTTTCAATTGTGCAATAAAAATTTATGCCTTCCTTACTCTTACTCATCAGGTCATTGAAGACTTCAAATGATCTGATTAAGGAGTCGATGAAGTTCTGAGCTCTGTAGGTTGGGTGGGTTGAATCGATAGTTGGTTGGTGGGTGTGATAGGAACTTGGAAAGATGTGATGGGAGGTTGGAAGGGTGTGATGTGGGTGGCGGGATAAAATGGAGGTTTTGAGAGTTTAATGATGGATGGATGGGTTGGGTCACTGGTGGTTGAGTATTTAAATTTTTTTTTTGTTCAAACTATTAACCTATTAACATGATAATTTGAATAAATTTTTACAAAAATAAATCAAAAAACCAGAAAAAAAAAACCATATATGAATCATCACCACACCAACATCTTATTAGCCTTGTCAATCTTCCTTCTAATGGGCACAAACTCGGAGGTGATCTCAGTTATACTGTTTTTGATGTTGCTTTGTGCTGCTAGGTTTTGTTCTATCAACTTTATCAGCTTTGTGTGTTTTTCTAACTCTTTCCTCATTAAGTCCTGGGGTGGAAAGTGATGTAATTGGCTATTATTATATCTCAATTCTTGGAGCCAAATATAAATATTCAAATGAAAACACTTTTTGTTTTATGATTATCGCTAATTTGTGAAGCTGGGTTGATAACTATGTGATAAGTTTAGCATAAAATAATTGCTAAAAATAGCACAGAGTATATGCTAAAACCAACCTCACAGCTCATGTTGGGGTTGCTGATAAACTTTTCAGTGATGTCATCCTCCTGGATTTGCTGACGTAACATCGATTGCAGGTTGACGCGCTGGTCCAACATTTCTTTCACCTGGTGATGGTGGTGATGATGATGTTGAAGATGATGGTTATGATAGTAAATGTTCCTCTACCTTTCCAACTAGTTGATTCATCGTTTCTAGATCTTTTTCTTCTTTTTCAGCTAATAAAAATTGGCAAAATAAAAAATTGGAAAAAATTTTATGAAACTCAAAAAACAGAAGTGATGAAGATTTAACAGTTGAACACAAAACATATTTTTATACACGAAAATATAGAAAATGAAAGGAAAACAGAAGTTTTTTTAAGCTGAAAAGGTTATAGTGGAAAAAGAAAATGATAAAATACGATAGACAGAGAGACAAACAGACAAATGACTTACTTGGTACATACTGCATACTTTTAAGAGCCAGAAGGATATTTTCAAGCGGTGACGTAAGAAGTTTTAAATTTCCCACGTGACCAGTCATTAATTTATGTAGATCTTCATTTGTTTTCGACGTTTTGGACAGGGTTGCTCGTAGTTCGTTGGCGTCCAATTTTAAAAGATCACATTCGTCCTTCAAACCAGGCTTTTCCTGAAATATTTTATAAAAAATATAATTTATAATCATTTAAATATTATTTTTCAAGTGTTTTCTAATTTTTGAAGATGAATGAAGTTTTATTGAAAAAATAAACAAAATGGCTCAAACAGAAAAAAAAACTGCATGGTTACTATCATCATCATCATTATCCATCCAATCCACCATCAACATCCCTCTCACCATCACCATCATCAGACAACTAACGTATTTCATGAGGTAGAGGGAAATGATCTCTATGAGGTGCAGGGCCTTGTTCAAGTCTCCTTCGACTTCTATCGCCTTGTTTGACAACTCTGTAACATTGTGACAACCTAAACACACATACACACACACACACACACACACACACACACACACACACACACACACACACACACACACACACACACATACGATTCATAGAGGAGGTCAACTCTTTAACAACATCTCGTTTGGAGTTGGAAACCAAGATGGCGCATTTTTCTAGCAGTTCATCGGGAAGTTCGATAGTTTTTGGTCCCGATGGTTCTGTCAAGCTAAGACCTAGCATGCTGAGAAATTTTCTGTGTTGGTGATTGTGTGCTGAAGCTATGTGTGTAAATGATGATGATGAAGTATATTGAACCAAGTTCTCTTGGTGCTTTTTATATATATAATTTTTCGAGGCTTTAACTCATTATTATTGTTACAAGTGTTAATATTAGAATTGTCCACTACTACTGAAATGATATAACAATAATAGTAATAATAATAATAATAATAATAGATGAAGATGAAAATAATACGTTATATCATCGTTCTTTATGTCTATGTCTTTCTGGACACTCCTCAAAAGTTTGGCTTTTTCCTCACTGTAGAGTACATATGATGATGATGATGATAGTGAAAATGAAAACAATGATGGCGATAATGATGTTGATTATAATAGTGAAGAAACTGATAATGAATGTAAGATGATTTTAAATATTATATACAAACAAACTTAAACTAAAAACGAACAATCTTAATTATTATGGAAAAACACAAACACTGAATAAGAAAAGACTTAACTGCACCCACATACAATACAAGCCACACCCACCCACCTATAAATAGATGAATTCTCATGGACTTTGAAAGGCACAAGCCTTTTGAAAATGTCCTTGCCACTCACTTCAGGGTCGTCTGTCTTTATTGATATGGCCTTCACCAAAGATGCTCCTGTAATTATTATTTTCTTTTAATTTTTATTCTTATTATTATCATAATTTTTGAAAATAATTTCAGAGCAATAGTTAGTTTATTAAGATACGAAGCTTTTCGTTATCAACGTAAGATTTTCAAGTAATGTTACGTTGATAACGAAAAGCTTCGTATCTTAATAAACTAACTTATGTTATGAAATTATATTCATTTTATTGTGGCTTTTGAAAAAATCATAACTTATGTTGCGGAGTAGGATTATTAATATAATAATTTTTAATTTCCATTTTAATTTTTTGTTTACCTTTACATAATATTACAGTTCTATATTACCATTTTGTTTTATCTATGGTCAACTATTATCACCAAACCTTCAATGACGGGGAGGGCATCTAAAGACCTGATTTTGTCGTGGTAAACAAGGTCGTTGTCTTTCTTTAATGAGTTGTATCTGTTGATTGTTGTTATAATTATTGTTTTTATAATTGTTATTAAAATATTTTTAAAGTTGTTATTATAATAATTTCATAAAATTTCACATTACCAACTTTTATTGAATATAGTTTGATACATTTTTAAGTAAACTAGATTTATAGCACCATAAAATTTAAAAACAACGTTTAAAAATATAAAAAATCACACATCCCTACTTTCCATTAACGATATCGATGAGAAACGATAGAGATTCATCCGTAGAGCCATCGGAGACTTTTTTCTCCTTGATCATTAGTTCTAAGGCGCTTTTGGACTCGCCCATGTAAGCAACAGCGTCACCATAACGGCTTTCCATTTGAGCTTGAGTGCCTGCGTAGAAGAAGGCTATGCACGAGTAGAACTTCACTTTCATTTCTCCCAGTATTTTCCATTCCTGTGTAAAAGATGGACGTTTATTAATATATTAATATATAGAAATTAATATATAATAGCTAAAAAAACAAATAAAAGATAGGTATGCTTCATCATTAGTCGTGTTATATCAGGGTATGTTCTGGTTTTTCTAAATTATACCATATTATTTTTTTGAGTTATATGGGAAGTTATAGATTGCAATTAATGATTATAATAACAATAAATATATGACAATGACTTTGATGGCTTTGTTCTTGACACTGTTTGATGACAAGAAGAACTCCAAATGTCTGCATGCTGTAGCATGGTAGTCACTCACCTGTGAAGATGGACATGAGAAGGATGATGAGAATGAGGATGAAGATGGAGATTATGAAGGCAATAAAAAAATAATGATAAAGATAAAGTTGATAATATAAACGATTAGGAAAAAAAAAAACCTAAAAATTCACAAGATACTTCAAAACCATTGAAACCACAATAACCTGCACAGCAATCCTTGAAATGGTTGAAGGTTTCCTGAGATCAGACATGGACTTCTCAAGCAGGCATTCTTGAGCCTGTCCCTGGGGTGTGTGTGTGCTGAATCAAAATATTGGGGTTCTCGTGTTATGAAGGTATGCTTCATGAATAGTAAGTAATTTTGAGAGTTTAATCATCTAAAATTTAAACATCAACTGAATTTATTTAGAAACTAAAAATAAATGTGAAACTAAATACAAGGATAAAAATCAAAACAAAGTGAAGCTGAAACTTAAACATAAATGAGAATCAGCCACATACAAGCATAGTGAGGTGGTAGAAGGCAAGGAGATTGTTATTGAAATCAAGGCAATAAAAATCATTGACATTGAGATGTTGCAAGTGTTGGAAGGCCCAGGCTGCACACTGGAAGTGGGTACATGAGATTTTCATGCCCTGTAGTGGTGAGGGTGGTTGGTGGAGTTTAGATATTTGGTGATGTGTGAATGTTTTAGGAAATATGTTTGGTGGGGTATAAATGGGTGGGTGTTTGGTTAAATGTAAGTGGCTGATAGTGGGAGAGTAATTTAACAGTGGTTGTGTGGATTTTTTAGTATTGTTTGTGTTAGTGACAATTTTGGTGGGAGTGTGGATAAAAATTTGAATAAAAGAATAAGGATTTGTGATAAATAACTAGATTTAAGAAAAAAATTTTATTTAGTAACAACACATTTTTGATAAAAAACTTATTTTTAACATAAAAAAAAACCAAAATTATCATCATCATTATTTCACATCAATTTTCCTTCTAGAATGGGTTAAACAATCAACAGTCAAAAAAACAAACACAGGAAGCACCAACATCTTCTGTCACCCTGTTGTCCATGCCTCCAAGGAGGACATGTAGAGCCCCGATGTTGTATAATACATTGGCTTGTTCAAAACATATGTCATTTACTTTTGCCATTGAATTCCTCATAAAGTCAAACCTGGTGTGTGTGTGAGTGTATGTTTTCATCTTTTTGAATTTGAGTTTTGTTATTAGTTTGTTATTTTCAATGATTTTTTTCATTGATTTATGATGTTTTCAATGAAGTTATTCTAGGGATTTCATGAATTTTTTATTCCATATTGAGGAGTTTCATAACTAAATAAAAGCAAAATCATATTTCAAAACACACTATTAATAAAATCAAACCCTATATGACCAAGTTATAGTACCATTCAAAATGGATAGTTATAGGGTCATGTATAGTGAGAGGAAATCTTTTCATGATCATTTTGAGTTGGCAATAGTACTTTTTAAGTGTTTGTAACCCTGTGAAGTCCAACGCTGTGTTTATCACAGCACTCTGCAATGGAGGTTGTTTGCTATATAGTTATTTTGAGTGATAGATAATTTTTACAGCATTATTATGAATATTATAACAAAATTATATAAAAATTCAAATTAGTGCAGGTTTGAAATTAGATAAAAAAAATTGTTTGAGTCTGTTTTATTTTTAATATATTGAATTCAAACTTTAAAATCTAATTGATACCTCTCTTAAACTTTCTATTTCTGAACATTCTTTGTTGTAGGATTCGGCATCTTCGTGGTAGATGTCTTTTATTAGCTGTAAACAATATTTTAACAATTCGTTCAAAATCATTAGTGGCCTATTGAAATAAAACTGATATATTATTGAGTAATTCGGCTAAAATTTCATGGTAAAAACTTTGAATGATGAAGTTCATGCAAATTATCATTGTAAATTTGAAAATAAAATTGAAACTTTATACCATTTTTATAGGTGTTTTGAAGTCTATATTAGATTTTGTAGTTTTTAAATCGATTTTTAACATCGGTAGTCTCGGAATTCCGTCCATTTTGTTTACGAATATAATAATAATATCTAAAAGTGAGGATATCATATGAGAGTGAAGAACTTTATTAAAATATATTATTTTTTTTTAATTTCAATCATGAAAGAAGTAAAAAATTTTTTACTAGTCTGAGCAATAAATTTTATTTATCAATTTTTCCAACCTCTTCGATGTGAAGTTCATACCATAATTTTTGTTATATTGTGGTTTTTATTGAAGACATATTTAATAATAAAAACTTCAAAAAACTTAATCAAAGCGTAGAAAAAATCCATGCCTATCCAAGCAAGTTTAACTTAAAAAAACTATTCATATGTACTTGTGTAAATTTTCTTAAAATGTGAGTTTTCATGAAGTCAGTTTTATATAACTTTTTGAAAAATTAAACACTCAAGTGCTAAAAAAGCTGAAGAGATTTCACATCGTAAACAAAAAATTTTAACTTTTCACCAAAAGTATAAACGGATATTGACCGCCACATGTCTCAACTTAATTTATAGTTATAATTCAGTAAGTTCTTAAAAAGTAAATTACATCAAACACTTTTATTAACTGGAAAATACTAAGCTTTTCGATGTGCTACGGATATCCGTAGTAATTTAAGCTAATTCAAACTTGCTTAAAAAGCCTTATTAATCCGGACTAATTTATCAAAATTTTTTTGAATCACTTTTTAATGTAATTCCAGAAATAGCTTTTGATTATTAATGTTGTTGAAAAAGGTTAAAAATTATGTTCGAACTTTCTCAAAAGCTAAAAGACAGAACTGTTTATGCAATATCCCTAAATATTTGTATAGGCCTAACGGAAATAAGACTATAGAAAAGCAAATAGTAATCTATATAGCAAAAAAACTAAGCTATATGTAGGTTCACGTGAAACAATCTTTTCAAAAACATACAATAAACGTTTTGAAAAAATTTGTATTTACCATAATTATGCCAACCATTAGAAGGCCCCTAACTGGGGTTTCAGTTGCTCAATTGATAGGTTCCACAGAGCGCTGCTCAATGTCCCCAACGTGTTGAAATTTAAAACCAAACAGTTTGTGTGATAGAATGCATTTTTGCTAGATGTTTTCGAACATGATTCAAAACTTTTGTCTTATCATTTTTAGTTGGAAAAAACAAGTTTACTTTTCCAATTTTTAATTTATATAAAATAAAAAATATTTAGAAAAAGTTCGAAAAATTGTATGTCCCGGAAGCTCAAAAAAATCTATACTCATATAATCTTCCTAACAGATACGGTAAGAAATTATGGGAGGTCTTATGTCCAGGGCTGAAGATGGACGGTCGAAAAAAGACGACTCGAGTGAGCATATCCAAAGAATAAGATGATATTAATAAAAAATTAATTTAAAAATTACACTTATAAAAATTATATTTATTACAAATATATTTATTAGAAATTTATTCATTAAAGTATATTTGTTACTATCAAAAAAATTAAGCCTAAATTAAACTTAATGCTTTGAACCCATTATCCCCCAAGAACATATATTGGTACGCGTGAAAAAATGAATTTATTTGATAATCGCTCATAGTATAAACTCTTGAGTTTTTATTTGGTATAATAGACATAATCGTTCAACATGAATTGAAACTTTCTTATTTTATCACATTTGTGAAATTGTTGGCTTCAACACTTACTAATTTTTCTAAAATTTCAAAGTATTAAAATTTTTATACAATGTTCATTTGAGACTAATGAGATAGTCCATGAAAAAATAGTTACTTTTCCAATAGCCTAAATGCTTGGGTAATGTGTTAACGTCACTTAAATGTGGCCGTGAAGTGTTTATTATAGGTTATTGAAAGATATAAGTTTTTGATATTTGTTGATGTTTTATGTTTTAAAAGTTGATAATGGTAATATTTTTTGTATATTTTTCAAAGTTTTAAGCCGAGTAGACAATTTTATAGAAATATTTCGAAATAAGAATAACTTTTTCAATGGTTTTTTTTGATTAATTCGTTTCAATAAAAAAAAATATTTTCAGAAAAGAAAAATAAAAGTTAGTGAGAAACTGTTTCATTTTTGAATAAATTTCTAAATGGTTAACAACTTTATCAACGTTATATAAATTCTATCTCATCAATAAAACTTTTGACAGAAGGAAAAAAAAGTATGCTTTTGGTGAAAATAGATTTTTGAAAATTTATAAAATTTATCATTTAGTGGAATGTTTGCTACATGGAAAATTACCATCAAATTGAACTTCTCTGTCATGAATAATAAATTTTGACAGAGGGAAAAAACGTGTTTTTTCTGAAAATAACTTTGAAAAGTTATCCATAAATAACTCGTAAAAATGAGTCATGAGAAATTATCCTTGAAATGAATTTTTATAGCATCACTTATCAATTTTGAAAGAAGTGAAAAAATATGTTCTTATTGAAATAAAATTAAGGAAAATATATTTAGTAGCAGCTCTTTAGAATGATAGCTGCATGGGGCTTTATATACTTTAAAATTTTTGACACAGAAACGTATGTTTGGTTGGAAATAAATTTGTAACATTTTTATATTAGTGAAATGGTTTCTACATGAAAAATTATCATTAAGTTCAAAATTAATAGCAGCAATAATAACTTTTGGCAAAATGATCAAAAATAAATTGAAAAGTTATCTATTGATAACTCGTTGAGTGGCTCATGAAAAATTAACATTGAAGTGAATTTCTATAGCATCAATAAAATCTTTTGCCAAAAGGGAAAAAAAGTATGTTTTTATTGGATTTAAATAAAAACAAAATATTCTATTGATGCCTCATTCGTATGATTGCTAATACGAAAAACTATCGATGAAGAAAATCAACCACTTTAAAAATGATGTCGAAGAAACCAAATAAAAAAACTCATATTTTCACAAAAATAAATTACTAACAAGGAGGGTGTTGTGATTTGACCTACATGCCAAAAACTAACACACTTTTCGACACTGTTATCATAAGGTTACCCAAGAATAGCCACGACTTTTTCACCTTGGTGAGGCAAATAAAGATTGGTTTTTCAATTAAAATCATCGTTATAAAATCTATATAATTTTTTTATGTGAAAGTTGAATTTTTGATGTATTTATGAAAACTGTATTGATTTAAAGGAAGAAGGACCTGGTAAACTGGTAGTTCGACTTAAGACGACAAATGATCTGCCGATCTAAAACAATGTGTTTTCAATTACTATGCTGTACTGAATCTCCCAATATCCTAAATTCAATATTATTCACGAGAAATTTTCGATTTATATTTATTATGATGTTGACTATGTATTTTTATTACTAATAGGTATGTTTATACTTTGAAGAACCATTTATTAATCTTGTTTATATGTCTTTTCAAAATTTTCTGTAAATTATCGGTAAAAGTAAAATTATTCGTAGTTTTAATAGTCAAATTTCTTTCTTATATTCGAATAGACTTTTTTCTTGGTTTTTTTGTATTTTATTTTTGTGATTATATCATACTTCAATGGTTAATTTTAAGCAATTTTTAATCTAGTTTTTTGAATTTTTCAGTTGTTAGTTTTTTCAATAATAAATATTTTTGATGAAACATTTACAAACTAATATAATTTTGAAATGAGCCATTTTATATGATCTTATTTAATTGCTTCAACATATAAAAATTTCTAACTTTTCAGAAACATTTTAAACTGACTGATAAATAATATATCTCAATTTTTTTTCGTTGATTCATTTTAGTAAATTTAGTAAACTAACTTTCGACAAGTTAAGCCTTATCAGACTAAAGTTATAGCTGTTTTGTTTGCTCAATCAATTTACTAAAGTTCTTCCATAAATAAACGTAAAAAAATTGAAATATATTATTTGTGACAATTTTGATGTTTTCGTTGAAGTATTATTTAATTTTAAAAAATATACGTTTCAAAGACATCTGATGTACTTTTAAAAAATACTCAACATATTTAGATCGATTTATGAGGAATATATGTACATTTATTAAGAAAAAACTAGCTAGAGTTTTAAAGAAGTATAAGCTCATCAAAATAATTTCTAGATTACATAACCAAAAAAACAATTATATGAGTGTAAATAGATATAATTATCATTTTATTGAATCTACAAAACTATTTTACTATAACTACCAAGAATTTCAACACATTTTTTTTGCTATGTAGAACTATACTTAACGAAAATACTAGCAATTTTTTGCTGAATAAATGTAATGAATTTTTCTCATGAATTGACGTTGAAGTTTGAAGAAAAAATCAGTTTGTTTTTGAATAGTTTTCGATGAGCTCTGAATTTCTGTATAAAAATGAAGTAAATTTTATAAAATGAGAAAAGAAAAAAAATTTTTAGGGGATGAAGAAAATTTAGGCGAAGAATTTTTAAGAGTGGTTTTATTTTCACACGAAAGAATCGTTTCGGACGTTATTATGAGATAGCATCGAAAAAATAAGATTTGTCAAAAGTTGGAAAATGTTACTTTTATGAAAAGTTTATTCAAAAAGAAGAATTTTGGTGAAAAAATCTTCACTTTTCGACCATTAGTTCAGCAGATATGCGCGATTGAAAAAAGACGTGTTTTGAAGCAAACTGAAAAAGGCGATTCTCTCAGCTCCTATTCACTTGTTTTTCGAGTATTATACCTTAAAATGATGCTTTTGATAATTACTACAAGTTGGCATTAAGAAAACCATCATTTTGAAAAAGTCGCTTTTTTTAAATTCCATCATAACCCCCCTGTGAGGTGTTTGGCAAAATGAAAGTTGTCAAAAGTTTAAAATTTTACTTTCATGAAAAGTGCATTTCTTAAGCCAAATTTTCATTTCCAAGTATTTGATAAGGCTGAATAAATTTTTTTTTGTCTCCAACACATTCCTTCTTCTTTAATTTACATTTAAACTATATGGGTCATACGCAAAAACATTGGATGTTTGAGAAAGTTGATGCATCGACCTAACAAAAATGTATTGCAATAATCAAAGCAGCTTTTCATTTTCATGTTTTAAGTAAATTTAATCTTACATTTTTATTCCTTTATTCCAAAAATAAAAGCTAACTTTTTCAAAAATTAAATTTTGCACAAAGCATGTCATGAGTTTTCAATTTCAGATGGGATTAGCTTGGCATATGTAATGAAAACGTTTTTCACATTTTCCATTTTTCCAGTTGTTATCATCCGTAATATGTATGCATCTTTCAATTCCCTCATAATTCGGCTCACCAATATGCCACGAGGTGTAAGCCTTTTCGTTGGGAAGTGAACCAACCCAATTATTCGGATCAAAATTGCTAGGTAAAGCAGTTTTGAAGAAGTAAGGGTAATAGTTAAGCACGATTCCTCCAATCCATACATCTGCAGCTGGTTGGTAAAGTGATGTTATGTGATGTAATGCGGTCTTTATAAAGAGCTTTTTTATATAGACCAAAGCTCATGCTACAAGTTTAATGAAGCAAAATCACACTGTGGAACAGGTGCTAAATGCCGGCCCACACGAGATTGAACCAAGTAACTTCAGGTAATTAGTCTAATGCTCTATCCGCTGAGCTATACGGGCCGACGAATTTCTTATTTAAAATTTAATTCGAATGAAATAGTTGAAGATAAGTTTGAAAAATTTAAAAAAAGAGTTGAAAGTGCGTACATTTCATTATATGCGTTTTGTAATAAGCAACAAAACTCTGTTCTGCCTGGCTGAGAACATTTACCAAATAACCGTTCATTCTGTGGCAATGTTTTTGAGCTTTTATCCAGGTTTCTGCTTCTTTGAAGCCTCTCAGACATAAATAGCTTGTCTGGTGGAAGTTTGCTGGACATCCTGTAGGTTTATGCATGGTTAAAACTCAAATTAGTTTACAATACAGACATCCTATTCGATCGTTTTGAGCTCTTTTTGAGACCAACTTGATGCTACCTCGAAAGCTTAGTCTTACCACAATGGGGAAAACTCTGAGCAGATACACTTTTTTATTAAAGCAACCAACCCCATCAGTCAACACAAAGAATATTTTTTAAAATTTTTGTTGAACTCATCTCAAAAAATATTTCCAATCTGAATTTTATTATAGAAATAATTTGAAAGCCACCGTAAAAAAATCATCATATTTCAATTAGCAAAAAATTGGAAAATTCTCAAATACTCATAACTTGCCTGCTTGTGCAGGGGTCCAACAGATGAAAACGACGGCCAAAAAGACTGCAAGGGTCAGAGCCATTCCTATAATTATCAAGATTCAAATGTCTAAAACGTTTTTAATCATTCCATGTAACTATGAACAAGAAAAAAAGTGCAAACCTATTGGGCAAAAAAACCTTTAAATCTTCAGAATATAGAGGCAGTTTTTACTTGTTCCATGCAACCTTTATAGAGATTTTTCAAAGAATTTTTTGATTTGTTCTAGTAATTAATTCTTTTGAGTGTGAATAATGCGTTTTTTGAGCGAGCTTTCAGTTTATTTCTATTGATGTTGCTGGTCATTGATTGAATAATGTCTGCATAACATTATCTTTAGCTTTTAATAATTCAAAGTGCACTTTTTTTCGATAAACTTTTCATTTCACAACTTTTCATTGTCCATATTTAGTTAATTAATCAGTATTGGATCCCAGGCATTTTTCTTCACCTGCAACTGCGAATCGTTGGAACCATTTCTTCATAAATTATTTTTCCCCATCTAAACGCTCTCCAGCATCACTTATTTTGTTTGAAAGAGCTTCACTTTTTTCATTTAATGTTTTTATGATCTCTGATTTATCCTATTCGACTTTCACTTGAAAGCCTTTTTGCGCGTTCTTGCTCATATCTGAAACTGTGTTTGAGTTTTTTTCTTGATGTTACATCTGCTTCTTTTTGCTCCATTCGAGCTTTTTTATTGACTTTATATTGACCTAAATGAAGCCACACGAAGCAGATGTAGCACCAAAAATCTCAAAACAACTTAATTGAAAAATCTTATTGAGACTACAATGATTGAAAGGGCCCTAAAATGATGAAGACACCAGCAAGTAAAGATGCAACGATGATGGTGTTGAAACTCCATTTAAATTTAATAATGAAAAAATTTTTTACCAGATTCAGCAATAAATTTCGTTTTTCAACTCTTCCAACTTTTTCGATGTGAAATTCTTACCAGATAAAATTTTATTCTTTTATTCTATTAAAAATGTGTTTTTTAGTTCAGAGACTTTCAAAAACTTGATCGAAGTTTGGAAAAATTCCATGCTTATCAAAAAATGTGTAATATTTTAAAAAGCTATCCATATTTATCTGTGCAAAAGTTCTTGAAATGTGAGTTTCCACCAAGAAGTCAGTTCTATAAACTGAAAGATTTCATATTGTAAGCAAAAAATTTTAACTTTTCACCAAAATCATAAACGGATATTGACCGCCACATGTCTCAACTTAATTTATAGTTATAATTCAGTAAGTTCTTAAAAAGTAAATTACATCAAACACTTTTATTAACTGGAAAATACTAAGCTTTTCGATGTGCTACGGATATCCGTAGTAATTTAAGCTAATTCAAACTTTCTTAAAAAGCCTTATTAATCCGGACTAATTTATCAAAATTTTTTTGAATCACTTTTTAATGTAATTCCAGAAATAGCTTTTGATTATTAATGTTGTTGGAAAAAATTTGAACAAACAAGATAAAAATGGAGTTTGAGTTTTTTTTCAAAAGCTAAAAGATTATGGAATATAAAAGTTCAAGCAATATCCCTAAATATTTGTATAAACCTAACTGAATTAAGAAGATACAAAAGCATATAGTTATTTATATAGCAAAAATAAAATGTAGTTCTTAGGTCTAGCTCACACCAACAATCTTTTTGCAAAATCATACAATGAACGTTTTAAAGAAATTGGTATCTACCATAACTATGCCGACCATGAGGTTTCAGTTGCTCAATTGATAAGTTTCACAGAGCGCTACTAAATGTGCACAAGATATTGAAATTCAGAATTAAACAGTTTGTGTGATAGAATGCATTTTTGCTAGATGTTTTCGAACATGATTCAAAAACTCTATCGTACCATTTTAATTCTTCGAGCCAAACGTAAATATTAAAATGAAACACTTTGGAGTTTATTTTACTTCACGAAGCTTTTCGTAAGATGAACTTACATTATCAAGTGGAGGTACAAATATCTATCGTACCATTGTTTACTTTTCCAGTTTTTAATTTATATAAAAAAAATTAATATTTGGAAAAAGTTGATTAATTGTATGTCCCGAGTTGTCCAAATTTTATAAGGCTCAGAAAAATATATATTCATATAATCTCTAACAGATACCGTAATATTTCACCAAGTAAAATTACTAGCGAGGAGTGTGTTGTGATTTGACCTACATACCAAAAACTAACACACTTTTTGAAAATGTTATCATAAGATTACCCAAGCCACGACTTTTTCACCTTGGTGAGGCAAATAAAGATTGGTTTTTCAATTAAAATCATCGTTATAAAATCTATATAATTTTTTTATGTGAAAGTTGAATTTTTGATGTATTTATGAAAACTGTATTGATTTAAAGGAAGAAGGACCTGGTAAACTGGTAGTTCGACTTAAGACGACAAATGATCTGCCGATCTAAAACAATGTGTTTTCAATTACTATGCTGTACTGAATCTCCCAATATCCTAAATTCAATATTATTCACGAGAAATTTTCGATTTATATTTATTATGATGTTGACTATGTATTTTTATTACTAATAGGTATGTTTATACTTTGAAGAACCATTTATTAATCTTGTTTATATGTCTTTTCAAAATTTTCTGTAAATTATCGGTAAAAGTAAAATTATTCGTAGTTTTAATAGTCAAATTTCTTTCTTATATTCGAATAGACTTTTTTCTTGGTTTTTTTGTATTTTATTTTTGTGATTATATCATACTTCAATGGTTAATTTTAAGCAATTTTTAATCTAGTTTTTTGAATTTTTCAGTTGTTAGTTTTTTCAATAATAAATATTTTTGATGAAACATTTACAAACTAATATAATTTTGAAATGAGCCATTTTATATGATCTTATTTAATTGCTTCAACATATAAAAATTTCTAACTTTTCAGAAACATTTTAAACTGACTGATAAATAATATATCTCAATTTTTTTTCGTTGATTCATTTTAGTAAATTTAGTAAACTAACTTTCGACAAGTTAAGCCTTATCAGACTAAAGTTATAGCTGTTTTGTTTGCTCAATCAATTTACTAAAGTTCTTCCATAAATAAACGTAAAAAAATTGAAATATATTATTTGTGACAATTTTGATGTTTTCGTTGAAGTATTATTTAATTTTAAAAAATATACGTTTCAAAGACATCTGATGTACTTTTAAAAAATACTCAACATATTTAGATCGATTTATGAGGAATATATGTACATTTATTAAGAAAAAACTAGCTAGAGTTTTAAAGAAGTATAAGCTCATCAAAATAATTTCTAGATTACATAACCAAAAAAACAATTATATGAGTGTAAATAGATATAATTATCATTTTATTGAATCTACAAAACTATTTTACTATAACTACCAAGAATTTCAACACATTTTTTTTGCTATGTAGAACTATACTTAACGAAAATACTAGCAATTTTTTGCTGAATAAATGTAATGAATTTTTCTCATGAATTGACGTTGAAGTTTGAAGAAAAAATCAGTTTGTTTTTGAATAGTTTTCGATGAGCTCTGAATTTCTGTATAAAAATGAAGTAAATTTTATAAAATGAGAAAAGAAAAAAAATTTTTAGGGGATGAAGAAAATTTAGGCGAAGAATTTTTAAGAGTGGTTTTATTTTCACACGAAAGAATCGTTTCGGACGTTATTATGAGATAGCATCGAAAAAATAAGATTTGTCAAAAGTTGGAAAATGTTACTTTTATGAAAAGTTTATTCAAAAAGAAGAATTTTGGTGAAAAAATCTTCACTTTTCGACCATTAGTTCAGCAGATATGCGCGATTGAAAAAAGACGTGTTTTGAAGCAAACTGAAAAAGGCGATTCTCTCAGCTCCTATTCACTTGTTTTTCGAGTATTATACCTTAAAATGATGCTTTTGATAATTACTACAAGTTGGCATTAAGAAAACCATCATTTTGAAAAAGTCGCTTTTTTTAAATTCCATCATAACCCCCCTGTGAGGTGTTTGGCAAAATGAAAGTTGTCAAAAGTTTAAAATTTTACTTTCATGAAAAGTGCATTTCTTAAGCCAAATTTTCATTTCCAAGTATTTGATAAGGCTGAATAAATTTTTTTTTGTCTCCAACACATTCCTTCTTCTTTAATTTACATTTAAACTATATGGGTCATACGCAAAAACATTGGATGTTTGAGAAAGTTGATGCATCGACCTAACAAAAATGTATTGCAATAATCAAAGCAGCTTTTCATTTTCATGTTTTAAGTAAATTTAATCTTACATTTTTATTCCTTTATTCCAAAAATAAAAGCTAACTTTTTCAAAAATTAAATTTTGCACAAAGCATGTCATGAGTTTTCAATTTCAGATGGGATTAGCTTGGCATATGTAATGAAAACGTTTTTCACATTTTCCATTTTTCCAGTTGTTATCATCCGTAATATGTATGCATCTTTCAATTCCCTCATAATTCGGCTCACCAATATGCCACGAGGTGTAAGCCTTTTCGTTGGGAAGTGAACCAACCCAATTATTCGGATCAAAATTGCTAGGTAAAGCAGTTTTGAAGAAGTAAGGGTAATAGTTAAGCACGATTCCTCCAATCCATACATCTGCAGCTGGTTGGTAAAGTGATGTTATGTGATGTAATGCGGTCTTTATAAAGAGCTTTTTTATATAGACCAAAGCTCATGCTACAAGTTTAATGAAGCAAAATCACACTGTGGAACAGGTGCTAAATGCCGGCCCACACGAGATTGAACCAAGTAACTTCAGGTAATTAGTCTAATGCTCTATCCGCTGAGCTATACGGGCCGACGAATTTCTTATTTAAAATTTAATTCGAATGAAATAGTTGAAGATAAGTTTGAAAAATTTAAAAAAAGAGTTGAAAGTGCGTACATTTCATTATATGCGTTTTGTAATAAGCAACAAAACTCTGTTCTGCCTGGCTGAGAACATTTACCAAATAACCGTTCATTCTGTGGCAATGTTTTTGAGCTTCTATCCAGGTTTCTGCTTCTTTGAAGCCTCTCAGACATAAATAGCTTGTCTGGTGGAAGTTTGCTGGACATCCTGTAGGTTTATGCATGGTTAAAACTCAAATTAGTTTACAATACAGACATCCTATTCGATCGTTTTGAGCTCTTTTTGAGACCAACTTGATGCTACCTCGAAAGCTTAGTCTTACCACAATGGGGAAAACTCTGAGCAGATACACTTTTTTATTAAAGCAACCAACCCCATCAGTCAACACAAAGAATATTTTTTAAAATTTTTGTTGAACTCATCTCAAAAAATATTTCCAATCTGAATTTTATTATAGAAATAATTTGAAAGCCACCGTAAAAAAATCATCATATTTCAATTAGCAAAAAATTGGAAAATTCTCAAATACTCATAACTTGCCTGCTTGTGCAGGGGTCCAACAGATGAAAACGACGGCCAAAAAGACTGCAAGGGTCAGAGCCATTCCTATAATTATCAAGATTCAAATGTCTAAAACGTTTTTAATCATTCCATGTAACTATGAACAAGAAAAAAAGTGCAAACCTATTGGGCAAAAAAACCTTTAAATCTTCAGAATATAGAGGCAGTTTTTACTTGTTCCATGCAACCTTTATAGAGATTTTTCAAAGAATTTTTTGATTTGTTCTAGTAATTAATTCTTTTGAGTGTGAATAATGCGTTTTTTGAGCGAGCTTTCAGTTTATTTCTATTGATGTTGCTGGTCATTGATTGAATAATGTCTGCATAACATTATCTTTAGCTTTTAATAATTCAAAGTGCACTTTTTTTCGATAAACTTTTCATTTCACAACTTTTCATTGTCCATATTTAGTTAATTAATCAGTATTGGATCCCAGGCATTTTTCTTCACCTGCAACTGCGAATCGTTGGAACCATTTCTTCATAAATTATTTTTCCCCATCTAAACGCTCTCCAGCATCACTTATTTTGTTTGAAAGAGCTTCACTTTTTTCATTTAATGTTTTTATGATCTCTGATTTATCCTATTCGACTTTCACTTGAAAGCCTTTTTGCGCGTTCTTGCTCATATCTGAAACTGTGTTTGAGTTTTTTTCTTGATGTTACATCTGCTTCTTTTTGCTCCATTCGAGCTTTTTTATTGACTTTATATTGACCTAAATGAAGCCACACGAAGCAGATGTAGCACCAAAAATCTCAAAACAACTTAATTGAAAAATCTTATTGAGACTACAATGATTGAAAGGGCCCTAAAATGATGAAGACACCAGCAAGTAAAGATGCAACGATGATGGTGTTGAAACTCCATTTAAATTTAATAATGAAAAAATTTTTTACCAGATTCAGCAATAAATTTCGTTTTTCAACTCTTCCAACTTTTTCGATGTGAAATTCTTACCAGATAAAATTTTATTCTTTTATTCTATTAAAAATGTGTTTTTTAGTTCAGAGACTTTCAAAAACTTGATCGAAGTTTGGAAAAATTCCATGCTTATCAAAAAATGTGTAATATTTTAAAAAGCTATCCATATTTATCTGTGCAAAAGTTCTTGAAATGTGAGTTTCCACCAAGAAGTCAGTTCTATAAACTGAAAGATTTCATATTGTAAGCAAAAAATTTTAACTTTTCACCAAAATCATAAACGGATATTGACCGCCACATGTCTCAACTTAATTTATAGTTATAATTCAGTAAGTTCTTAAAAAGTAAATTACATCAAACACTTTTATTAACTGGAAAATACTAAGCTTTTCGATGTGCTACGGATATCCGTAGTAATTTAAGCTAATTCAAACTTTCTTAAAAAGCCTTATTAATCCGGACTAATTTATCAAAATTTTTTTGAATCACTTTTTAATGTAATTCCAGAAATAGCTTTTGATTATTAATGTTGTTGGAAAAAATTTGAACAAACAAGATAAAAATGGAGTTTGAGTTTTTTTTCAAAAGCTAAAAGATTATGGAATATAAAAGTTCAAGCAATATCCCTAAATATTTGTATAAACCTAACTGAATTAAGAAGATACAAAAGCATATAGTTATTTATATAGCAAAAATAAAATGTAGTTCTTAGGTCTAGCTCACACCAACAATCTTTTTGCAAAATCATACAATGAACGTTTTAAAGAAATTGGTATCTACCATAACTATGCCGACCATGAGGTTTCAGTTGCTCAATTGATAAGTTTCACAGAGCGCTACTAAATGTGCACAAGATATTGAAATTCAGAATTAAACAGTTTGTGTGATAGAATGCATTTTTGCTAGATGTTTTCGAACATGATTCAAAAACTCTATCGTACCATTTTAATTCTTCGAGCCAAACGTAAATATTAAAATGAAACACTTTGGAGTTTATTTTACTTCACGAAGCTTTTCGTAAGATGAACTTACATTATCAAGTGGAGGTACAAATATCTATCGTACCATTGTTTACTTTTCCAGTTTTTAATTTATATAAAAAAAATTAATATTTGGAAAAAGTTGATTAATTGTATGTCCCGAGTTGTCCAAATTTTATAAGGCTCAGAAAAATATATATTCATATAATCTCTAACAGATACCGTAATATTTCACCAAGTAAAATTACTAGCGAGGAGTGTGTTGTGATTTGACCTACATACCAAAAACTAACACACTTTTTGAAAATGTTATCATAAGATTACCCAAGCCACGACTTTTTCACCTTGGTGAGGCAAATAAAGATTGGTTTTTCAATTAAAATCATCGTTATAAAATCTATATAATTTTTTTATGTGAAAGTTGAATTTTTGATGTATTTATGAAAACTGTATTGATTTAAAGGAAGAAGGACCTGGTAAACTGGTAGTTCGACTTAAGACGACAAATGATCTGCCGATCTAAAACAATGTGTTTTCAATTACTATGCTGTACTGAATCTCCCAATATCCTAAATTCAATATTATTCACGAGAAATTTTCGATTTATATTTATTATGATGTTGACTATGTATTTTTATTACTAATATGTATGTTTATACTTTGAAGAACCATTTATTAATCTTGTTTATATGTCTTTTCAAAATTCTCTGTAAATTATCGGTAAAAGTAAAATTATTCGTAGTTTTAATAGTCAAATTTCTTTCTTATATTCGAATAGACTTTTTTCTTGGTTTTTTTGTATTTTATTTTTGTGATTATATCATACTTCAATGGTTAATTTTAAGCAATTTTTAATCTAGTTTTTTGAATTTTTCAGTTGTTAGTTTTTTCAAATAAAACTTTTTGCTGAAAAATTATAAACTAATACAGTTTTGAAATGAGCCATTTTATATGATCTTATTTAATTGTTTCAACATATAAAAATTTTTTAGGTTTTATTGAAGTTTCATTTCTTTTAGAAAATTTTCTGAGATTCCAGATGTTTAAACATAACAGTTTTTTTCAAATAACATTTTTTGATAAGCTTTATTTTTTTTATTTAAATAAAAATAAATTTTGAAAAATGAGTTAGTTAAAATGAATATTTTTATTAAATATATAAAATTTAAGGTTAAAAATATTTACAAACATTGACTTATTTTTATACATAATGGTTTACCTAAATCTAAAAATAAAATTCAATTAACCAATCAAATAAATGCATTCTATTTTTTACCGATCCTATATAATATGAAATTTGATCACGAGTTTTATGGTTTTAATATCCTTTACCAAAAGAGTTTTAATTCAAACTGCAAAAATGAAAATATTCATGCATGTTTTTCTTGTATCAACTTTATTCACTGGCTATTCAAGCCTGGTAATAAAATTAAATACGGAAAAAATAATTAATGTGGTTGAGGATTTTTTTTTGAGTTATTGTCTCGATAATAGCATACTTTCTCCCAACATCCATTGGATTAATTTCAACTTCAGGTACATTGTTCAAAAAAAACCAAACAATCTTTATTAATTTTACAATTTTCTCAAGTTCTCCAAAGCTACAGACACTAATGAGAGAGCTTTCACCAGCCATATTGCGTCTGGGAGGCAGTTATGCAGATACCACATTCTTTGACATTGAAATTCCTGATTTAGAAAGTGCTGAGGTTCAGCCAAAACCTGTTTATCTTTCAAGTAGTTCTTCAACAATTTATTTTTAATCTATCAGTCTATTATGCAGTACATCTTCATATAGGATTCTCAATTATTCAAATATTATTGTTTTCATATTTGTCATAATGGTGTGTTCCAAAAACAATTATTTATTTTATAAAATAAGATTAAGGTTATTTATAGGGAATGTATAAAACCTTAAGAAAAAGATTTGTTGAGATTGTTGAAACTTACAAATGAAACCGGCACAATCCTACTTCTTGATCTCAACCTCAGAGTATGCTCTTGAAATTCTTGCCATCTTATCAAACTAAAATACCTTTATATGGAAGTCTATATATTTAAAAATGAAACTATTCGAAAAGAATTGATTCCAAATTTTGCTTTCAAATTCTTCCACATAATCAGTTATTCTTCATTTAAGACTATTCAATGTTAGCCTAAACTAAAAAAATTTTCATTTTTAACTGTAATCTTTTTCACATAATCTGTATAAATTATTCTAAGCAAAGGTATGGATATGCATGGGATCCAAGTCAGACAATCAAGATCATGGACTTCATCATTAAACATAATTTCTCCAATCATGTTGCTTTTGAGCTAGGCAATGGTTTGGTTTTGAAATTTATAGAAAGTTTTTGAAAATATGAAGAAAAATTTTTTATAAATATATATAATAATTTGATTCTCAAGAGTTGCTCATCATAAAAATCAAAACTTAGTCAAGAAACTTTTTTTTTTAATTTTATTTGTTTTTTTCTAACACAGCTTCAAGAAAAGTTCTGTCCAATATGAATTTTATAAAACGTTTTGATTTAATTATAATAAGATGAAGTCATGTGCTCAAACCATCGGTTTTATGAGCTCAATTAAATAGACAGTGAAGCTTCTATTAATAATAATCATGTACTTATAATGATGCAATTATTTTTTACTAAACAAAACATTTTGTAAAGAAAACTTCATCAAATAACATTGAAGACATTTTTATGATGTAGTTCAAACTCAAAGCCCCATCGATAAATAAGCCATTATGATGCTGTAGTAACTTTTCATTGGATGCTTGAAATTCAATCATTTTAAATAACAGAACCCGATTGGCTGATTCCAGAGTTGATAACTCCAAGCAGACTCCCAGATGATTTCAAAACCCTCAACAAGCTGATGAGTCACTTTTCCACCTTCAAGTTCATGGTAGGACCCGACATCGTTTCCACTGATGGAGTTGGAGGATCCTTTTTAAAAACGTTCGTTTGTGCTCACAATGATTTTGTTGATTTTCAACATTTTTTTAATTATGTCTGCTTATAGCGAAACTTAGTAGGCATTAACTTTTTTATATTTAATATTTAATGACAAAATGGTATATAACGTCTAAAAATCTCATTAAAATGTCCAAATTCAAATTAAAGACTCAACATTTATATACCGCAAAATTAGGAATAAAAGTTATCTAAATTAGTTCAATTATTCATTCATATTTGATTATTTCTATTATTTTTATCCAGTGAGTTCAATTAAGTTTTTTTAAATAGGTTTTTTAGAAAAGATTCAAGTTCTGCATCTTTTTGATTGTGGCGTTATTTGACAGGGTAGTGAATGAGTCAGGACAATACTTGAAAGCAGCCACTTTTCACCAGTTTGTACTTCAATTAGTAACATTATCGTAGCTCTTATTAGAGTTATCATATAATAATACAAATTTTTCGAGACATCTTATGTATCGGAAATTATAGCTTTTCTTTTAATTAAGCCTCTGAAGCAATCCTGAATTGATAACTATGCGCTATAAAAATCTTAATAATAATAATAAATGTATGAATCTTCAATTGATTTTTCAAAAGTTTAATTGCATATAATAATATCTACAAACAACACCTGGCTGATTTTTATTTGAGGACTTTTTTTTAACAAAGGAAAAACAATTTCTCCATTTTTTCAAAAGAAGCCACTGATGCAAAGCAATAAATAACAATGTAATGCAATTGAAAATATGAAAATGCATATCTTAATGAAATCGGTTTTCATACATGCAAATCCACACACAGCTACTACTTCCGAGGCGATATAGCGTCTTACAAAGAGTACATCAATTCGAGTCACTTCGCCAACCTCTACAGCGTTATACAAAGCGTTAAAAACATAATAAAAAAAACTAAGAACCCTAACACAGGCATGTGGCTGGGAGAGACCAGTGATGCCTGGCATGAAGGCACTCCTAATGTATCTGACCGATTCATCTCTTCTTTTCTGTTAGTTCTCTTTATTATGTCTTAAAAGGAATAATAGCGGTGTGAAATAGAAAAATACGAATTACTAAGCTGATGTTGGTATAAAATATAATGAGAGCTTTGTATCTATCAAAAATTTGAACTTAATCGTGTTTTTTGAGTCATATATATTTTCATTATATTACTTTTCATAGTAGTTTGTTTCATTTTTATTCGATCTATCATTATGACCACAAAGCTGGCTGGACAAGCTGGGTTTGAGTGCCTTACTGGGTGTGAACGTGGTGATGCGTCAGACATTCTACCAACACAGTTACGCTTTTCTTGATCTCCAACTCAATCCCAACCCTGTGTGTCGTCACTTTATCAAAGCTATCAAATCAAGTTATCAGTTGATAAATCTGGCTACCAGTCCATATAATTGATCTATAAAGGAATCTTATTATATCTTACTAGTCAAGCTAAGAATTCAATAGATCGATCCATCTATGGAATCCATCTCTCTGTCACCCTTGAATCAATTAATTCATACTGTTTTTTTCATAACTAACACCGTTTAGATTAAAATTTTTTTTATTTGCTACCCAATCCTTAATATTCTCATCATTGTCTTGATAGTTTTGTGGGTCATATGTCTATAATATCTTCAAAAGGACTATTGGTTGTCGTGGTTGTACAAGAAATTTGTAGGCAAAAAGGTGTTGGAGGTCAGTGGTTTCAAGCCCGAGTCTACAGACCCTGTGAGAGTGTACGCCCACTGCACCAAACAGAGGTAGTTTGTAGGGTTGAAAAGGGTTAGAATGAGAATGGAATTGTTAGTTTTGTGGTAATAATATTAGAAAGATAGTTGATGTTCATGTTGTTTTAGATTGAAATTTTTGATTATTTTTTTTAAACTTACATTATTTGATGATATAGAAAAGAATTACGAAAGCTTTCGTGCTTTCAAGGTTAATAGTTTTCAAAATGTTTCAATCAAATACCGATGATCGATAGTGCTAATACTGATTGGTTCCATGGCACCGTCGTAAATTACTAATTAACACATCTATTAATTATTATTACTCTGAGTAAATCTTCGGTATAGCAGGTTTTATTAAAATTTGAAGTATAAGCTAGTTTCACTACATGCCATTCAACCTGTTGATTTTAACCATAACTAATTAACCTACAGCAAAAATTATACACAAGAAAACACATAACTAGTAGTTTTCAACAAAAACTTACTAATTATCTACAGCACAAGCTACAAGGAAGGTGCAGTGACAGTGTATTTAGTAAATGTGGCGGCATCTGCCATACAGTTGCGTTTTGATGGTTGTCTTCAGAACCAGTTGATGCATATGTATTTGGCTCAGGCTGGTGGTGTGAAGAGGAAGAATTTTGCTGATGGAAATCTACGTTTTGAACCGCATTATTTTGATGCTGAGTCTGATCTGTTATCTAAGTATGCATTTTACAGTTTAATTTTTTGTTTGTATTTATACTTAATTTTTCAAAGAAAAATTTTAATATTTAACAAAAACATTCAATATCTAATATCTTCAAGTATAAGAGAAAATACTATTTTCAATGAACAATTTGGTGTTTAAGACAAGTGAAGGTGAATGGAGTTGTATTAGAAATGCCTACATTCGCTTCCATGCCTCACGTCCAACCAGTTATCATCCAACCTAAAAGCCATATTGACATTCCAGCATACTCTTATTCATTCATTGTCTTCCCTTCTGTTAATTTAAAAATATGTTTAGAATAATTATGTTTTGTTTTTGAAAATGCAAAAACGTTTTTAGAATTTTTTCATGATCGCTATTTTGAGTCACAGCAGGAAACTCTTCTTTTAAGGAGCTTGTAAGTATCTTGTATTTTTAAATTTTTTGTTTTTATTCGTCAAAAATTGAGAATTTTAAAGATAAATTTATTATAATAATATAATAAGATACAAAATCTTCACATTTTAATTTGTCTTCAAGTAATTTCTGTTGATTGTTTAATGTTTTTTGAAATATAGAAGTTTTTTGCCTTATTTAAGTGGAATTTTTCTAAAAGAGCTAGTCTAAATCTAGTTTACAATGTTTTGTGATTTGAATTCTAAGAGGGCACTAGCAAAAAAAAAATTGAATGATTTCAAGAAAAAAGCATTTTTTAAGTTTTCAGCAATTATTTGATGAAGTTGAATAAACTTTTTTGTTTGTTTTTAGCCCATTTAATAGTGGCTAATCTACATTTAACCTATATGTGTCACACGCAAAAACGTCGGATGTTTGAGAAAGTTGATACATCGACTAAATAGGAATTTATTGCAATAATCAAAGCAGCTTCTTATTTAAATGTTTCAAATTACTTTAACCTTACGTTTTTTATTCTTTTATTTCAAAAATAAAAATTAACTTTTTCAAAAATTAAATTTTGCACAAAACATGTCATGAGTTTTCAATTTCAGATGGGATTAGCTTGGCATATGTATAAAAACGTGTTTCACATTTTTCATTTTCCACTGCAGGCGCGTATTTGGGTGTGTAATAAGAATAAGAAATAAATAAAATAATAAAAAAAACTAAAAAGATAATAAACTTGAAAATGTTACTTAGTTAAATCAAATTGTAAGGTCAACAAACACAAAGTATTTTTAAAAAAAAAAGACGAAGCTTTTCGTGAGACTAGCTTACATTGTCAAGTGATAAATTATATGTTATATTAGATTATCACTTGATAATGTAAGCTAGTCTCACGAAAAGCTTCGTCTTTTTTTTTAAAAATACTTTTTGTTTGTTGACCTTAAAATTATTTAATTAACAAAAAGCTTTTTAATTTAATGAACTTTATTAGTGTTATTAACTGTACTCATTATGGCTAGTGAAAAATTAATAAAAGGACAAAAAAAATTTAATAAAAAATATCATAATAAATTGATAGAAAGAATAATAAATAAATTTAATAAAAAGAATAATATTTTCCCTTTTAATTATCATAATAGTTAGGTGTGTGATAAAGTGCTAAATTTTATCGTTTGTACAATATATATAATGGGTTTTTTGAGCCACGGTAAAATGAAGATTTACGAACTTTTTTATTTTTTGTTAAAATAAGAAGCTTTTCGTTATTAATGTAATATTTTCAACTATAAAGAAGAGTATCATAAGCTAATAAAAACTATTAGTGTTTGTAAATATTCTTATTAATATAAATACTAATTGTCATAACAGTAAAAAAATAAATTTGAAAAATTTTTCACTCAGACATATCAACATTATTTCTTTTTCATTTCTTAGTTCTGCCTCTAGTATTTTTGTTCTATGATAAACTGAAAAAATTATTTTATGTTTACGGACATTTAGCACAATAATTATTTTTTTGTTATACCAAAAATGATACCGGAAATAAATTTTGAGAAAAAAATGCATACTATTCTCGCCAATTCGGGGTAAACTAATCTGAGTTCTCAAAACATCAAGATATCACATTGAATTACTGGAAACTATTTTCAGTAATGAAGAAGAAATGGAAGTTGAAGTAAGATCATCACGTCGATTTTTAGAAACTTCCACAACATCAGACGATTCTTCTGACGAAGAACAGTGCAAATTGGATGATAATGACCTGAGGAAACTCAATAGCAAGCTCTGCACATATGAAGATAATGATAGGTCATTAGTCAATTTGATTTTCTTATATAGTTTTTTTGAGTTTTTTATACTCAATGCCTACAATTTATTATTGTTTGTTTTAGTTCTGCAGGAGAAGAAATAATTGAGGAAACAGAAGAAGATAATATGAAATTAATTGATGCTTGCATCAACAAACAGACATTTGAAATTGAAAATAATAATACTTCGAGTGAAGATGAATTTGAGAAAAAAATGGATGAAGAATTAAATGAAAAAGTATGTTCTCTAGAGAAAGCAATGGGTGCTACAATTGGTGAAGAAGATTTTTATGATCCAAAAGAAGACCAAAGGGATCAAGAATGGGAGAATGAAACAAGAAGACAATATCTCTATAAACCAATAATCAAAGAAAAATCTTCAACAATAGGAAAAACATCTAATATAAAATATACTAAAAAAGTTTCATTCAAAACAACAAAAAATGAATTAAAGAATAAAAAATCTTCGAAAGAAACTAAGTTGCCAAATAGTGATGCAGTCTTGAACTGCCCTTGCTGTATGCAGCTATTATGCCTTGATTGCCAAAGGTCAGTCCTTTGCTTTTGATTTACTACATCTATTAATTATATACTCACTAATTTCCTGATAGTGATGAAAAAACTTGGAATTTATCATAAAAATGAATTATTTTTGATTAATAAACTTTATATTGTTATTTATATGAACTTTTTACTCAAGTTGGTTCATTATGGAACTCTTTTATTTTTCATCTTAAAACTTCCCCCCACAGGCATGACATATACCTAAACCAATATAGAGCCATGTTTGTGATGAACTGCAAAACAATAAATGAAGAAATCATAAACATCCCCATAAAAAGCAGAAAAAGAAAATGGAACCATAAAAAAAATACAAAAAAACAAGAGGAAATCATGGAAGTAACTGATGAGACGATGAAGAACACTACTGGAGTGATGGGGAAGGATGATTTCAAGGGGGTTGATTGTGAGGGTTGTGGTACTAGAGTAGCTGTTGTTGATACTGATGAAGTTTACCATTTTTTTAACGTTCTTTCAAGTCATTGATTTTTTCTGTTTTATTTCCAATATTTTTATAGTTTTTATTTTAAAATTATCATAAATATTCTTATATTAAAATAAATTTTATCAAAACATTTTAACCCAAAATAAATCCAAAAAGAACAATCAAATAAAATTTCAACATAATCTTTCTTTGAATGGGGGAGGTCGAGGACCGAAAAACCTATGTAGTTTTTTATTTTCCTGGTTCCAATACACTCCACTTTCATCTAACCAAGTATGACAGCCATCTCTTCTTCTCCCATCTAAATCAGTAAACTGAGAAACACACTTTTTGTTACTGGAGTTTATAAACTTTTCCATCCTCTCCTTCTCTAGTTCTTTTTTCTCCACCACTTGACTTTTGCATGACTTGTGTATTATGATGATAACGTTGATTTTCATAGCCATGTGGTTCTAACAAATGAATCGATGGTGATAATGCTTAACCAAGTTAAACTTACGTGTGACCCTATAAAAATGTCATTATACATATAATAACCGATAATGATGAATATTTGTTTAGCCTTAAAATAATCTTTGAAAAAAAATTGAAGCTTAGTGAGATATTTAAAACATGATTTGTCTTCTAAATACTTATTAATTTTCTCTTATTATTAGCAAACTCACAAATACATAGGGAAGAGGAGGTCTGAAGTTGTCAACATGTTCAGTTAGGTCGTAGAAGCGGTAAGGATCGTCTTTAAACCGGGGCAGTTTCTCGTTTACTTTACCAAATTTCTCTTTTATTTTTTCTTCTCTAGTAAATTTAGACAAAAAAAAAGTTCAAAAATTTTTACTGTAACTCGAACATCCATCAATAACACAAAAATTTAACACAGATGAAATTTAAATAGAAATGGTTATTCTGACCCATAGTGAAGTATCAAAAATCATTGATCTTTGATGTTCAAATCAATACAAAAAAATATTAACCTATCGATAAGCGCTGTGATTTTCTTGTCGAACTGGCCAGCCTTATATCCATATCTGTTTGGCAGACCTTTGCTCTTAATGTTTAGCATCGATGTGTTATTGCTGTTGTACGTTGTATCAAACCTTGCCTTTGGAGAATGTCATGCTTTGACGTTTAAGTGAGTCGTGTTATAGAAATAAACGCAATACGATAGTAATGATAAAGCAAAAAAAAAAAAATGTCAAAAAAGTAGCAATCATGGTACCTCATCGAAGAGAGAGAGTCTGTTGTAGGTGGACAAAAAGTAATTTCTTTTGCATTGCTCACTTAGGATCATGTCCTTGGGGTTCTCTTCCCTTTGGAGTTGCCTGTTCAAAATATGTTTTTGTTCAGCCCACTAAGCTGGGTATAAAGACTTGAGCGAAAATAATCATAATTGGGTATGGTTATAAAGTTTTTCAGCATGGGACGATTGTGGTGAATTCAGATTTATATTTTTGCATTTTAACAAAGTACTCATTTTTTTAGTTTTTCTTTGTTAAAATATTGTTTTTCGTGGTTTTCCGTTTGTAACATGGTTTTTTAATTGTTTTTTTTTTGTTTTTACATGCACACAAATCGTGTCAATAGAAGCTTATTAAAAAAATAAGATTGCAAATCACTCATAAGCTTTCAAAGCAATTTTATCTTCATGCATCGGTTAAATTAATACATCTTAATTAAAACATATTCTGTCAAAGCAAGAATAAATTGAATCAAAACATATTGAAACATCTCCTATCAAACCATTAATGAAACTCCACCAATTATGAATGAGAACTCCGTTAGAATATGAATGTTTGTTGCTTGATAATGCCAGAGACCCCTTGTTTAAGTTGCGGTATGGCTTGCCTTTCAATGGCTGTATGAATGTGTTGTAAGTGGTGCATGAGTTTGATTCAATGGATAGAATTTTTTCTGTACCAATATGACGATTACTTATAATCAATCGGCAGTTGGAAACGACTTTTTTAACAGTAAAAACCAAACCCTTTTACTTCTCGAGCAACAGGAAGCTAAGTTGAATTGAAATTATCATGTATCAACCTTACTCCACTCGATAATTTAAGTTAGAAATAACTACGTATTCTTTGGTAAATAAAGTGTTTGACTCACAATGAATGCGTACTAAGCTTGTTCACTTATTTATGAATAAATTATTCATCGTATTCTGCACGCTCACACCATACACAATCAAGCACACGCACCTTGCAATCCGGAGGTTTGACGATCTCAGGTAGGTAACAAGGGGTTAGATTGTTGCACATCCTTCAAGACAAATGCCAACAAAACAGAAAAAGTATGTTATTTTTGTTACTATTATTTAAAATATGTCTTTTTTATGTATAATAATTATCCTATAATAATAGGGTAATTATTTATATATGATAGAATCTGTTGTGTCTTCTATGATAATTCAAAACTTTCACTTTTTGATATAATTTTCAATTTTATTTCAAATTTCAATGTTTTTCAGAAAAAATTGTAAAATTTTTGAATACAAGCTGCAAACGATGATTAATACTTTTGAATAATAAGATGAGATTTTAAGATAAAATTTGAATTTAAAATCCAAACAAATGACTCTCTATGGACGTTACAAGCGCTTCACTTTAAATGATTTCTCGACTACATAATATGGACGTGCAGTGCCTACCAGTTTTTTATTAATGCTTAATATTCTTTAAAAAGTTTGTGTTTTGAAGACATACACAAAAAAGCTATTCATAACTGAAAAAACAAAGTTTTACATTTTTAAAAATACAAAATATTATAAGTTTACTTTTATACGATCTTAGGTTATAATACATAAAAAAACTATGGAAAAGGTAAAAATGTAATTATCATGAAATTTAATCTTAGACCCGACATAAAAAAGTTCTCAACCAGCTGATGCTCCAAGCCATAACCAATATCTTTACCTAATCTTCATCCTTGTGAAACACAATTTTGAATTTCTATTTTCGAATATAAATTGAAACAGTTTAAAAGTTTCAGAAATGTTGTATTCACTAGCTCACTCTAGAAAACTTTAACCAAAATTGATGTTGGTTAGATCTCTTTTTATTTAAAACAAACTCGAAAATCCCAAACAATATCAATTCTAGTTACAAAAAAAAGTTCAAGTCATCGAATCGATCGTTAAAAGTTTATTTATTTTTCAACAATCATGCAAAGATTATATAAAAAAATTAAAAACACCATAAAAATATAATATTGGAAATATCATTTTATGTTGCGACATATTTAAAACTGGATTGTATTGAAACTACCACAAAACAAGTCTCTTAATTAGCTTAAAAACCCGCGTTAGTTTATTAATATTAAAAAAGATTAATAACCAGCTTTAATATTTTAATATATTAACAATAATTGAAATCAATATTATACCACAGTATCAATGACCAATACCAAAGGTATCAATGAAGAATACCAAAGGTATCAATGACGAATACCAAAGGTATCAATGATGAATACCAGTGTATCAATGATGAATAGCACATAAATTTTTCTAACGCAGATGACGTGGTACTAATAAATTAATATAATTAACATCCTGTTAGCACGAATGAAGCTTATGCAACCTTATTGTACAAATACAAAACTGATACATAACAATATTCAGTCTAATAAAAACTAAACAATCAACTTATAAAAACTTGTCTCTTAATAATGAATATCGCTAAAACATAATAATTGTTTATAATGATCAAAACCCTGAACGATGAAATAGTAATTATTTAAAATTTTAAGTTGATTGGTATAAATACTAAGGTATAGAACTTGACTAAACTTTCTAGCTTCAAACCCTTGAAACTCACAATCCACTTGTGGGATTAATAATATCAAATATTATCTATATGAAAATAAACATTGTGAACAGTTTTGTTGATATGAGTGTTGAAATTTTCACTCTTGTTAGGGTCTGGAGTTCTTATGACAATTTTTGGCATTGGAAGCAATCAAAATTTAAGCAAGCTCAACTCTCCCCAGATGTCAGTGTGATTAATTCATTATTTTGATGTATTTTTTAGAAATAAATTTTACAAAAAGTATGAATAGTTGTGCAGTTTCAAATTTTAAAACTTATGCGAAATATTATAGAAACCAAATCAAAAATAAACTTTATAAATTTTATAAAATTATCAACTCCAATTGAGATATTTTTTTTGAAAATTTTTTTAACAGTTAGAAATTTCACCACAGCTCAGACTAACGTTGAGAACCAATTTTGCGAATTATAAAATAAAGTTTATAAAAATTAATAACAACAAATAATGAATCTTGATGAAAATACGTGGAAATATGATAATTAATAATAACATAATTAAATAAAAAAAAATAAAAATGATATTCTTAATTAATCTCCACAGTGCCATATTGTGCACGCCAGATATTCACGTACAATGTGGAAATGAAGAGTCTCATGCATTTCATTAGTATTTGCTAGGGTTCTATTGAACCGAAAGTCATTAAACGAAAGGTAGGAGGCAAGCGGAAAACAAGATTTTTTGTTGATTCAAATGTTCCAAAAGACCTGTTTTGCTTTATTTTTAGCAATATCAACTTTCAAACGTCAATTCGAAACAAACCTCTAAACAAATAAATGAACAATAAAATAAACCTCAATCGCACATTCCTAAGATTAACTTAATATGTCATAATCAGCAACAATATAACAAGCTATTTGTGGTGAAAATATAACAAGTCAGCGTGAACTTCATTTCGAGGGAGGCTGGTCTCCGAATATCTCTTTTACCTGGAGAAATGAGGAATGCTTCAAAATTAATTCCTATTTGATTGTAAGCTTTTCAAAAATTTAACAATTTTTTTTAGATTTTTAAACTATTGAAAAACAATCTTTAAATTAGAAACTACCTCTGTATGATTATGATGAGAATGTTGAAGAGTATGATGATGAAAAATAAGCTTTGAATTAACTTTTAGTGTCGGAGACAAATATCAAGATAGCTAACACATACTACTAAATGAGGTTGAAACAAGTTGAAAAAGTGCGGATAAAAAGTGTTAAAAAGCCTTATGTAATTGAATTATACTTTTATTAGCAAAAATAACAAAAAAATAATTCTGTTTGCTTATAAAATTAACACAGCGATGCTTTGCATGCGAACCACATTATGACGCACTGATTATAACCACTATGATGAATATATGCTGAATTAATGGATTCAAAATTGAATAAATACATAGATGAATAGATGGATATAGATAGATAGATAGATAGATAGATAGATAGATAGATAGATAGATAGATAGATAGATAGATAGATAGATAGATAGATAGATAGATAGATAGATAGATAGATAGATAGATAGATAGATAGATAGATAGATAGATAGATAGATAGATAGATAAATAGATAGATAGATAGATAGATAGATAGATAGATAGATAGATAGATAGATAGATAGATAGATAGATAGATAGATAGATAGATAGATAGATAGATAGATAGATAGATAGATAGATAGATAGATAGATAGATAGATAGATAGATAGATAGATAGATAGATAGATAGATAGATAGATAGATAGATAGATAGATAGATAGATAGATAGATAGATAGATAGATAGATAGATAGATAGATAGATAGATAGATAGATAGATAGATAGATAGATAGATAGATAGATAGATAGATAGATAGATAGATAGATAGGTAGGACCCCGACCTGTTGCTGATAGTGGGTGATATTTCTCTTCATGATGTTCATACATGGACCCATCACCCTCTCAAAAGCAGCTACGTCCAATTCTATCAAGTTATTGTTTAAATAATAATATCAATAGAAAAATTAAAATTAAACAACTACTATTCATTATTATTATTATTATTATTATCAAAAAAATAACTAGAGCAGTATATGATAACAACGTAACTTCGCCAGTAAACCTGAGGCATACGACTAAGTGATCATTATCCAAACAATGAAAAAACTTCAAAAAAAAAAAAAAAAAATACTGATTTTAATTATAAAAAGTACTGAATAAGTGAAAAAAAATAGGACGTTGTGTTCATGTTTCGATATGATGACACAAACGTCAAGACGTGTAACACCATTTGATTGATACGACCATGTTGTAATTACATCTTAACACACAAACACATGGCTTGAACAGGTGTTTGATGTCTCAATTAAAATAATAATCAACAAAATGACTAATGGCGTTTTTGTTAATCCCGGGGCACGTTTTTGTCGCTTGAAGAGCCCTTCTAGAAACTTTATACTTTTTAACTTTAATTTTTTGGATTTTAAATTCAGTATGAAAAGTTTGAAAACAGGTTCATATTGAAAAAAGAACCAATTTTTGTCAAGTTTCAGTCACAAGCTTGAAAGAAATGTAACTTTGTGTTCATAAAGAGTTTTCCATTATATTTTAAAACGCTTGCTACAAACTTCTTCTAACGAAAAAGCACAGTGTGAAACAGTTTGCAAATTGTTGGCACAACATGGAATCGAGCCCAGTAACTTAGACAATTAGTGTAATGCTCAACCAGCTGAACTACATGCAGTAACACCACAACCCATCCCACACCTTACCACACCACATTACACCACACAGGCTAACCTGCACATCTAACTTTAGTTATTGCGTAAGCTGATGCGGCCCTTGGCTTGTGTGTTACCAATGCAAGTTCTGTGGGGGTTTTTTAGAGAAAGAAAAAAAAAATAAAAAAAAATAAAATAACAATGAAAATTGTTATTATCTTTACACTAAAATATTAATCTTAATATTGAAAATAATGTTGTTTTGTTGAAATGGATTTAAATCCGATTTCTAATGCTTTAAGTGTTCAGTGTGATTCTATGAAAACAATCCTACTACATTAAGGTGCATGTGTGTGAAATGAAAAAGAATTTTAGACACTGATTTCATTTGTTGAAATTCCTTGTATTCGTGGTGTGCTTGTGACGTTTAAGATGACTTCGTTACTAGTCACTATGATCACAATGCAGTTTGAAGATTATTTTTGATGGGAACCCCGTAATAAAAAGAGAAAAAAATTTATAAGAATAAAACAATGAATACATATTTTAGAAAAATAAAAAACAAAAAATAAAACCTATTTTGAAATGATCTATAATATTGAAAAAGTGGCGACGAGTGTTGACTCGCAAAATATTTATTTCATCGCAGCTGTCTGCTTGAAACTTAAACACGACAAATTTCGAGGAAACATAGATTTCAAGTGACAAAAGCACTCTTTAAATTAAATAGATATAATATATTTCGGATTTTTACATTGTAATGAATGTATTGAAATAAGTTAATTTGATTCAGTGGAAATACTTTAAATAAAGTAGCATTTATTGAATGATCGAAAAAACACTAAAAACATCATATAAAGCTGTATAAAAAATATGAAAAAATTTAATGAAAATTATCTCATCCTACCAAAACCTTTGAAGACTTTATAGTTTAAATTGCGCACAATCTCTTGGCATTGCGCAAAAACAGTATGGCCCTGATTAAAAGTAAAAGAATGTGAATAGTAATATATTTCTGTACCAATTTTTTTTATTTTTATTAAAATTAATTTTATTCTATACTGAAAATGTTCAGCTGCTGGTTAGCATTAGGGTTAATTGATGAAATTTCAAGCTTTCAAGACACATATATATTTAAAAATTTTTGCATTTGAAACTCTCATCATGGGCTTAAAACCCGATATATTAAAGTGTTTTATTTTGTAAATAAGGTATACTCAATTTTTTTTCTGTATAAGCTATTATTTTTAACTAATTATTTACGCTCAGTAAAAGTATATGAAAGTAACATGAATGTTAAAACTTGAATACTAGGTTTGAACAAATAAATAATTGGAAAACAAACTGATATACAAGAACACAGATAAAAAATTAAGAATAAAATCAATTATTGGAAAAACTAATATTAAAAAATAGTACCTTTTAAACCGTGATAAAAATTTACAATAATGAATTTATGTGATTCATATCATTTTTGCGACAGATTTATATCCAAAGTCCCAAATTTAAAAGAATTTTTTAGAAAAATGAATGAAAACTACCCCCAAAGTAGCCTCCTTTTTTGACAGTTGTTATTTCTGTTTCTACCTCTTGGCCCTGAGTCATAGTATTTTAATGATAACCAATCAATCAATCAATCAACTAGCCCACCAATGAAAAAATCAAATAATCTCAAAATAAAAAAATCAAGCTCTATTAAATCCTTTTATCTGACAAAGAAAATATGAGCAGCATGATTTTTGCAACCGGAAGTTTTCTCAGAATCTGTTCATTGAAAATGATAGCTCCATCAAAGTATTAACCATGAACCATTTGATTGTGTTCGAGCAGGTGTTTCGATGTCCCTTTGATATAACAACTCCACCAGTTTACAAGATACTGCTGGCTTCTTTTAATCGTTTTCATCATCATCATCATCTTCATCATCATCATCATCTCCATCATCCTTATCATCATCATAATCCTCATCATCATCATCATAATCCTCATCATCATCATCATCATCACCACTTCCACCATTTCACGTCCGTTTCCATGCCAGTGTAAAATCAGTGAAAAATGTCAGTTATAAACTAAATTTTCTCTTTTATATAACGTTAAAATCAAGAAGAGCAGACGATTCGGAGGATTTGTGTGCAATAGACATAATAAAAAAAATAAAAACAATATATATACATTATTAATGTAAATATAAAAAATATAACATTAAGTACAAGCATTATGTGTATAACAAAAAAAAAATCTGAACATTGAAAAAAAAACAAAAAGAACACAAATTAATGGAAAAAAAAACACAAAGCCAAAAAACCAAACAGAAAATCAAGTGATGTACGCTCAACTTCACAGCCTAGAGGCATATATTACAAACATATAAGCATAAATATATTTCACCTTGGCTTTCATTCTGATTGAAACTTCTCCTTCCTCCACGAAATACATGCACTGCGCTAAATCCCCCTGTAATTTCATACGCATGATTACTTGTAAATATGGTTTATATTGTATTTATGGTGTTACATGTTTTACGTGTAAATCTGCCTGCAATACTAGAATTAGAGGTTTGTGTAGAGATGTAGTATTACATGTGAATATATTCTTATGATACTCTATTGAATTTTTCATATATTACGTGTAAAGAAGCCATTAAAAGTTATCTTTTGTTACAGGTAAAATGTTATTTCGCGTGGTTATACTGATAAATATGCAAAATATGTAGAAGTGTTTGTGAAATATGCATCCCCATAAAAGGATTACCTTGAGTTTTGAAATTTCAACCTTTATAGATTATGTATAAGGCTAAAATTTTCTGAGCAATAAAACACTGTAAAGTACAAAGCATTCGTTGAAAGTCTAACATTATAGAGCAGGTCGTTCGTGTACTTGTGACAAATGCTTTGTACTTAATGAATGAAAAAATTTATTGCTCATTACTTTTGAATTAATGACTCCGGTCTGGAGCTTGCAGTATGTTCAAGTGTATAGTGACATGTGAAAAATATTTATTGTATATCAGATTCTAATTCGAAAATATATCGTGAATTTAAACATGGAAACTAATGTATATCAGACACACAAGCCCATTTTAAATTATGTATAGCACAGACACATCACAACACCCGTACAGTGGCCACGACTAATTGGCTTGCAAAAGCAAAATGACATTAAAATCCCTTTAAAACATCGTTTGCCACTCGTAAGCAGCTGCTCATATCAAATGAAAATGTATCAAAGCACGCAAAAATCATACAGAATAATTCTAATAACAAAAAAAATTTTTAACGTGAAAAAAATGATGGAAAGATTATAAATTATCTACAATAAAACAAAGCAGAAATAGCAATAGTGGCAGATGCACACCATGTAATAAAGAGTACTACGCAGGTACATATTTGAAGCATCAGGACGAAGCATATCGTAAATGCCAGCTTGCACTGAACTGCCAAAAGAGCACACCATGCACAAGAAAAGAGCCCAGCCACTGAATTAAGTGAGCACATCATCCTTTGTTGTTGTAAAAGAATTTTACGAGCAATAAAAAAAGGACTCGCCACTGAAACCAGCCATTGTCAGCGACCACCCGACCAATCAGGAATAAAGACTCTCAAGTATTCTCATGGTCTCCTCTGATGGGACCTACCTCAGTGAAAAAACCCACTGTGATGAAAATCTATAGTTATTATTATTGTTATTATTATTAATATAGCCAAACATCACTGTTTTTAGTTAAAGCATAAAGGTTTTCGATTTACAAAGAAATTAATATCAATATTATTATTATGAGTTGTAGCTGTAGTATTGTCATTATACTTTCCTTTGTATTTGCGCAGTAGTTATTTATTACTATTGACCCAAGTAATTTATATTCATTATAATTGGTAGGTTAATGATATGCAAATTTGGTGTGTGTGAAAGATTTCAAAGAAACATTGTTGCATAAAGCTGTTGCAAATTTGGCGCCAGTCTTGAAATAAAACCGTGAGGGCAAAGAATTTTTAATGGAATTCGTAGAAAAAAAAGTTTGAAAGTGAAAATTTTTCTCGCAGTAAATACCTTTTGATAATTGAATAATGTCAAGAAGACTTTTAGTGAATTAAATTCTTCATAATGCTTACTCCTAATTTTGTATTTTGAGCATGGAAAAAACACTTGAACCCAATTTTAAACAACAGCTTTTGTTCACAATAAGCTACTAAATACCAAGAAATTGTGGAATAATGTTACCTGATAGACTTAAACTATTGAAACTCTCAACAACAAAATGCTCAAGTGAAAGCCAGAAAACCAATGCATTGGAGTTATATTGTTTTAGAACCATAACCTAAAAGTCTGATCATTTATGTTAACTTTTATATTCTTTCCACTTTTGAATTCTGTTAAGTTATGCATATAACGTGTTTTTAAATAAATCACTATAAATGAGGATGTTTATGGGGAAAAGTGTCACAAGGCTTGTATGGAAGGATCAGATGGCTAATTCCTCGGCGTATCTCAAAAACGTATCATTAACCACTGTCATAAGTAACCCTTACCCATTACCTTTTCATCTCTGAATTAGCTCGTTTGTTATTCTTTGCAGCATTACTACATAATTAGTACTGCTATCATCATCATCAAGATTATTATTAAATATTGGCGCAACATAATATCAAAACAAAAAACGTCAAAAGTACTAAAACTAAAAGTAAGAATTACAATCATCACCATATATCACATTTGAAGATCCCATGCATTAAGACTTGAGGGATGCTTGAGTTGCTAACGACGGGAGATACTAAAGAGAAAACTCTCGAAAAATTTCAAAGTGGTTGCGTGTTTTAGACAGTGATTCTACTTTTAGATCACCGAAAAAGCTTTAAGTAGTTATTGAATAAAGGACTTGAAAGTTATATTTAATTTCATTCGAGAAAATTTATCGGGTGGAAGTTAGTTTGGTAAAAGTTTAATTTAAAAAATTGAGACAAAATTAGTTTTCCAGAAGCATCGTATGTTTAATAAAACTCATTACAATCAGCTAAAATTTATATTAAGTGTCACTCATCGAAATTTTGGCTAATTTTTTTGATTAAATGGGGTGTTAAAAAACTCTCATAATTTATTTTTATTTATTTTTATTTATTATTTGTAGGGCGCACAGTTTGCAAACTAGGTTTGCTGCAGAGGCGCTGTTCTAATCAGAAGGGCTATGAGAAAGAAATTTGGCTATAAAGATGCGTTTTTAAACGCTTGCGAAAAATTTTAAGAGAAGGTGAAAGACGGACATTAAGTTGAAGAGAGTTCCATAAGTGAGGGGCGATATGCGAGAAGGATCGATGTAAGAAAGGTTTAGAAGAGACAGGCTGATGTAGGCATAAACCAGAGTTGGAAGACCTGAGAGACTCAGGAGTCTGTCTAATGGAAAGACGGTCATATAAATAAGCCGGCTGATTAAAATATAAGATGTTAGCCGTGAGCCATAGCAACTTGAACTGGGCTTTTAGTACGACCGGCAGCCAATGGAGGCGATCGAGACAGGTGTGAGATGAAGAATAGTAGTCGGCTTGAAGAGCGGTTTTAGCAGCGCGATTTTGGAGAGATTGCAACTTAGAAATAAGACAGTTCGGGAGTCGACAAAGAAGAGAGTTACAGTAATCAATCCTTGAAAGAACTAAAGAGATGATCAGAGCAACGGCAGTGTCAAAGGGTAGGAACTTGCGTGCCTGTCTGATCGCATGGAGATGAAAGTTGGATGATTGTATGATCTGAGAGACAAAGTGTGTAAAGTTGAGTCTAGAATCAAGAGTTACACCTAGTATCTTCAGTTTGGACGTTACGGAAAGAGTAGTGCTTTCAAAGATTACTTCAGTGGGAAGATTGGATTTGGAAAGGAGTATGGGACTGCCGACAAACATCACTTCGCTTTTGTTAGGATTCAACATGAGGTGATTGTTAGAAAACCAAAGATTGAGCTCAGTGATGCATTCAGATATCTTAGTGAGGCTGGGATGAGGATCAAGGTAAGAGGCGCCTGTAAAGAGGGTAATATCATCAGCAAACTGATGATATAGAACGTCGTGCTTCTGTATGATCTCGCTAATAGGAGAAGTATAAAGAGAAAAGAGTATGGGCCCAAGAACAGAACCTTGAGGAACACCAAAACGAAGGGAGACAGGGGTAGAAGAAGAGCAGCTTATTTTAACAAATTGCTTGCGTTCGGAAAGATAGGACTGAAACCAGGATAAAGCAATGCCAGAAATGTGAAAGTAGTCTTCAAGGATATGCAGTATATTTGGATGATTAATGGTGTCAAAAGCTGCTGAAATATCTAAAGACACTAAGACGGCCGCAGACCCGGTAGCACAGATATTGCGGAGGCTGTCAGTGATGTACAAAAGCGCAGTTTCCGTTGAGTGATGTGAGCGATACGCCGACTGGAAAAGGTTGAAGTTACGCAGTACAGAAACATGAGAGGATAATCTCTTGAGAACAACCCTTTCTAAGATCTTTGAGATGGTGCTGAGGTTTGAAATTGGACGATAATTGGATGGTTGCATGGGGTCTAGGTTATATTTTTTCAGTAAAGGGGTTACCTGCGCCGTTTTGAATGAAGTTGGAAAAATACCCTGTGAAAAGGAAAGAGCCGAAAGTTTGCATATAATGGAGGCGAAGATGCCGGAAAACTGCTTCAGCAGGAAAACAGGGATTATATCTAAAGGTGAGGATTTCTTTGGGAGAGAATTGATCAATTTGATGATTTCGTCAACACTAGGAGGTGAGAAAAATGAGAGATTTGATTGATCACTGTCAGTTAAGGAGGGCTGACGGGGAAGATTAGTGATCGGTAACGAGCTATGATTTTTAAAAAAATTTAAAAAAAAATTTATAAACTTCAAATCAAAACAAAAATTGAAACTAAATTGAATTTAATCAAGTGAGAAGCTTAACTCAAGTATAATGTAATTTTTTATAGTTTAATCCAAATAATGATATGATAAAATTGAACTTTTAAAATTCGAGTCGTAATAGGCATTGAAAACGGAAGAGAGCCTGCTAGCGCCCATAAATCACTCTTCATTAGGATATTTTAATTGTCAAGAGCTCCAACTATCTTCATTTTCATTATTAATGACTGCTTCATGAATTCAAGTTTGAAAAATCACGAAAAAAAATAATTTTTTAATTTTTAAAATTTCGGATTTATTCAAGAAAATATTTGTGTCACTATTACTGTGAATATATTTTAAGCCTCATGCATTTAAAAAACTTTACGAAGAGAAAAAAAGATTCGACAACAAAACAATTTCGAATAAAAGTGAATTTAGCCTAATAATTCATGAAAAGCATAAACATCAAGGCAATCATCGACCGGCGCAGTCAATTTGGAGTTATGGCGAAACAGTAGAGGCGAATGTGCGCCAAGGGGTTGAGTTTAATGATGATATTATTATTATTATTATTATTATTTTCTTTTTCACGGCTAAACCGGTTTTGAATTTGGTACCGAGCTTTTTTCAAAAACCTAGGAAGGCCAAAATTAAATTTTCTTGACTTCTTTCCAGCAATTTTCTTAAAATAAGCCTACTACCAAGTAATGCTTATTTTTGTATTGTTTCGAAAGAGATATATTATTATTTTTATTATATAAAACAATATCTATTGTGTCAATATTGTTGAAAGCTAAACAAAGATAGCAATATTTTATAATAATAATAATAATAATAATAATAATAATAATAATAATAATAATATTGTTATTATTTTTAATAATAATAATAATAATGATAATAATAATAATATTATTATTATTATTATTATATAAAAAAACATCGATTGTATTGTTGAAAGCTAAACAAAGATAGCAAAATCAAAAACAATAATAAAAATAAACAAACTTTGAAAAGGGTATTAAACTTAATGCGTACCAAAATTAAATTGAGTTCGATTATGTACAAATACAATAATTTGAAAAATAATGATTGAATTGAAGAATTAAAAGTTTTTGTATTATAGCGTTTATGATGAACTTGAAAAACTTACTCAAATTGGAAATTAAGCAACAAAAAATACATATGATGTCTATAAGCAGTTGAATACATATTTAAGATATTTTTTTTAGCAAAAAGCTTATTGAGATCTTAAACGAAGAAATAGACGTAGGTCTTTGAAAGCAGATGAGTAGACTGGAGATAATGAAAGTCAAATAATCTTCCCACAGGTTTAACGGTTAAATGCAAAAAAGAACTTTTACGACTTTTAATTAAAAAGTTTATGCTTGAAGCATAAAACATAATTGTTTTTTCATTGTTAACAAGTAAAGGAATGTATGGACGACTTGGAGCTAATCCAATCATCAACATCCCGCCTTTTATCGTCCTCTGTGCCGTAAAGACGCAGGGTTTAACAGAGATTCTAAGGAGCTTTTAATTACAACTTGCAGATTATTTTTTAATGCATTTAAGAGCTGAAACTTGAAAAAAAAGTTTATTTTTTCGTAATTTTGTAACAGAAAAATTAAAATTTTAAAATGGTAAAAAATTTTTTAAGAGCTTTTTTGTGTTCAAAAAACAATCAGTGTCTTAAGGATTTGAAAAGCTTTCGCAGTTTCTCATACACAACATCAGCTGAGATAACCACTATGACGTCATAGATCTGAAAACTTAAAAACATATTTTGCTTGTTGATAGTTCACAATTTCTAGTTAGAAGAGATTTCCTTAGATTACTCTTTACAAAATGACGAAGAAACAATTACAACCGTCAATTAAAAGAAATTTTAGAAACGAAAATTAAAAAATTTGAAGCTCGTGAAATAAAACAACAAATTATGAAAACGAAAAAATGAGAAAACCTGGAAAATTTTGAAAAAAATTATCTTTGAAATATTTAGTTTAGAAACTAAAAACCTTAGAATTGCTAAAAAGTTTAATGAGACGATATAATAAGCAAACAATTTTTTTTAAAGTTATTAAAAATAATTATTTGATATAAATAATAAAATCATCCTTATCATCACGTCGACCACAATCAATAAAAAAAAAACAAAAAAAAAAAAAATAAAAAACAACCTGTTTGATGATGAGCTGAAGTGGTGCGAAATTTTTGCTGACCAGAGCATCTGCCACATTCATTCTCTCGTATGGCTGGTGGTGGTGATGTCGTTTTATATCACTATTTTCATCATTGTCTTTTAATATCATAATACAATTATTTTTTTTCTACAGTGATGTAACAACATCTCTCAATACCATTAGCAATTGAGCGATATTGCTACATTTCTACCTGTAGAATATAAATAAAAATACTATATTTAAAAATCACGTAATGACGTCATTGTTATTTAATATGGTTGAGATAACGAAATAATTAATATGAGTACACTAAGTAAGCCATCAATATAATTAAAATTATCAATTAATTAATCTAATTTGGACTATAAATTCATTACCATTTATTTTATATATATATATATATATGTATATGTATATGTATGTATGTATATATATATATATATATGTATATGTATATGTG
>OZ038326.1:2645017-2772058 GCA_964035795.1 Pterobdella sp. o SKG-2022 | reverse complement strand
TCGACAATACAGCAATACACCCTATATAGCGAACTAACTCACTGTGGTGTGGAGTCATTAAACGACAGTGAACGAAGATAGAGTGTATTTTCATTATGGGCTTAAGCAAGCATCAAAGCTCTATCGCTTTCAATGCAAATATTTTCGAATTTAAATAAACTTTCACTGTAATTTTTCGACATTTTAAGTCGAAAAAATTGATGGTATAAATCGAAGAATGTTTTAAGTTTCCAAATGCCGATGTATAAGTGGGTGGCTGACATAAAGAGAATGAATTGAGTTTTTGTTTTAACCCTTATTAAGTATGACTACTGCAAGATTAGTCGTGATAAAAGTAATCCATTTCACTTTCATCATGTATATAATGGCTGTTGTTACAGCTATAATGCTACGTGCTTGGAAAACTTGTCACAAAGGCACTTAGAGACATAAAATATGCATAAGAAGCAAAAACACGAAACTAATGATAAACACCATGAAATACAACACCCACTGCAAACAATGCAATAGAATTAAAAATTCAATTGATTCACTCGTCACTGATGTAGTTTCGGTCATTGTAAACCATTAAAAGCACTGCCAGAAAACAGATGCATTTCAGTGAAAACACTGCCCAAAAACATACCTTACATTAAATAAACTTTCAAATAGCAATATTTAAGGTCAATCCAGCACGTTAACCACTCCTAAAGTGTTATGTATTGCATGCATCGTTTTCATGTATGCTCCTGTAAAACATATAAGAAACAGTCACGTCACGGAGGTCAAATGGGTCACGGTGTTGAACAGCATTTTAGTTTTTTGAAGTTATGAAATATTTCGATTCATTGCTGGATGGAAGTTTGATTCTCTTATACCGCATATGAACCAGCCTCCTTTGTTTTCAAAACATCTCACCCTCAATTTAGCACTCGCCAAGCGGAACATTAAATTCGACTATATTGCATTGAATGTGGTGTGATATGCCAAAGAAAGCAAATTTTAAGTAATAGCCTAGAATCATTGAATGTCTAAGATGATGATTAGCATATGAGGGCTCGACATAAACCTCAGATGACCTTTATGGCTTAGGATGCACTTTAATGATTTATACATTAGCTCAGATGATCTAGTATATGTGAACACCGATGAATGCTTCATGGAATATAGGGCCCGTGAGAACATATTGTGGTGAGTGGTTGCTTAGTTGTAGTGGATATCAACATCTATTTGGTTGTTTGATTTTTGAATTTTAATCCCTCTTTTTTTTATTTTGAAAAAGTTATATTGACATGTGAATCTGTGTCGTCATTTGGTCTCATTTAGTGACTTGAGGTTGTCATGACAGTATTCTTGATTGTCGCATGCACAAACTTAAGCTTTTATATTATAATCTCAAACAATAAAAGTATATTTCAATGAAAACTCACTTTATAAACTTTTCAAAAAAATATTTTCCACATTAAATTAATTCTTTGAAGTTTTTTGTGGAGTTTTAGAAGCAAAAACAAGAGCGAGGTTCAAAACGTAACAAAATATTAACCCCTCTTTCATCTAGTGCAGCATTCCATGAAATAACCTCTTACAATATATTAAAGATTTCCATTTTTGAACTGCGAAGCAGAAGGATATATAAATGATATTAAAATCTTGAGACCTTAATATGGAAGTTTGCCACAAAAGATAAAATAACTTAATTAAAAATCTCCCATAAACTTGAGCGCCATGTTGAAAAATAAGAAAAAGATTAATTTTTAAAATAAACTAGAAAACTAAAACGGAATAATTGACTTGAAAAATAATTGAATTAATTTAAAAGCCTTAATACTTCACTACAGCCAAACCTCAATTCAACTGATGTTAAAGACGGTACATATGTGTTTTTCGTCTCATTTGGCGCTACAATTTCAAAGGAAATTAACAAAGGAAGCAATTATTTAACTATGAGGCAGAAGAAAACCACAAACAGTGAAGCAAATTTAACGAAAAGCTTCAAACTATAAAAATTAAACTATTTATTGTTGAGTAATTTTAAAATTTCTGACTCAGCTATAGTTCAACTTAATGATCTTAAAATTCCTTAAATTTGAATCCACTATAACACAATTCGTGTATTATTAATATTTTTATTCTCATTATTAACTTAGTATTCCATTTTTATTCTGAGACTTCAACCCCCAGAACTGAATATGACTTTGATTAAAACGTATAGAAACATCACTAAGTCTATCTTATAAACCGACAACGACAATTCTCATTCAAAAATGTTGATAGGTTGTCAAAAGCTACGTCATCAAGCTGAGAGCTCCATTGTTTTTGATGGCTCGCTGCTTGATTTATATTTCTGGCATTGATCATGGGAAGAATAAACTCAAACTATCATCATTGGTGTTTTTCAAATGATTTCACGTCAATTGCATGAGATTGGGCATACATTCATCAAAACAGCAAAAATAAATTAATTTTAGATAATATATCAAAAATTAGTGAGCAAAAATACATCAAAAGATCCGTGAAAAGTTATTATTAATTTTGTTTTTATTATTGATTTTGTTTTTATTGTTATTTATTTTGTTGTTGTTATTATTATTATTTATTTTTTTGTTGTTATTATTATTATTTATTTTGTTGTTGTTATTATTATTATTATTTATTTTGCTTTTATTATTATTCTTACTGTTATAATATTGAGATGAAAAAAAAACACCTTAACATGGTTCTAACTAATTATTTTAAAAAACAAAGTGGTAATTATAAAGACCAAGGTGATGATTATAGTAGTGATCTGTGGAAAGCGTAATATTTCGTTAAGATTATTTCAAAAAATTCTTTTTTAAGGCGGTTGTTATACATAATATAATTAAATGAATATAATATTCAATTGTTTTATTTATTATTTCAAAATAATACTTTTTAAGAATATAACTTAAATAATATATTAATTTTACAAGATATTAATTGGATAAAATGGGGCTTGTCGAAAAGAAATTTCATTCAAGAAATAAAATCCATCTTTTTTTGTTCCTTTGAAAAGAATTTTTTTGAAAAAAAAAACGGTAACATCAATTTTGTTTTAGTTCAATTTTGAATTAAATAATGAAATTTATTTCTTTTCGTGATGAAGTACAATAGCCTGAATCTAAAAGTAAGGACAACAAGCACATCATTTTTTCAAATTCCAGAATGAGTTTTCATTAAGCAGAAGATTTGTTAAATGTGATTTGATTTCTTTTGGCGAATTCAACTGATCCTATAACACCTTATAAAACAACATTGTTTTCAAAATTAAAGCAAATTTCAACTTTCAAAAATTTTGAAAGTAAACTTTCTGAAGCGCCTCAGTTGCTTTCCTTGGCGCTATATAAATAATAATAATAATAATTATTATTATTTGTAGGGCGCACAGTTTGCAAACTAGGTTTGCTGCAGAGGCAATATATATATATATAAAAGTAAGATTTTCACTTATCAAGGTAATCAACCAAAGAAGAAAAAAATAAATTTAAAAAATCAAATAAAATATTAGTCTCTCTAAAATATAACGCATATTTAGATGTATTTATAACTGAAAGACCACTGAATGCAACGGGACTGAAAAATAAGGCGAAAAACCCAACGTATGTAATACCAATGAACAATGTAATACCATCACAAGGTCAGTCTTGTGTGCAATCATCACATGAGTGTAGTGGCTTGATTCATAAGCGATTATGATAGTTTTATAAATCTATTTGTATTATTGGGGTTTTAATTTATTGTTTCTGAATATTATTTTCATACCAACACTTAGAGTATTGTGAGAATTTGTTAATACTGATAAAAAATTGTGTAAATCTAGCTTGAATTTCAGCAAACTAATCCCATATACAACCAAAAATCCAATAAACTCATACTAGTTTTGAGAGATTCTTCATATAACCACACACACACACACACACACACACACACACACACACACACACACACACACACACACACACACACACACACACACACACACACACACACACACACACACACACACACACACACACACACACACACACACACACACACACACACACACACACACACACACACACACACACACACACACACACACACACACACACACACACACACACACACACACACACACACACACACACACACACACACACACACACACACACACACACACACACACACACACACACACACACACACACACACACACACACACACACACACACACACACACACACACACACACACACACACACACACACACACACACACACACTCACACACACACACACACACACACACACACACACACACTCACACACTCACACACACACACACACACACACACACACACACACACACACTCACACACTCACACACACACACACACACACACACACACACACACACACAAACACACACACACACACACACACACACACACACACACACACACACACACAAACACACACACACACACACACACACACACACACACACACACACACACACACACACACACACACACACACACACACACACACACACTCGCATTAATCTCATCAACAACATAGCACCAACAGTGTTTATTAGCGCACCGAGGTAGCTCAAACATCAATGATTTATGGGCGATTCACTTAACGAGTGTCATTTTTCATTTAAAATTTCGAGGTAACTTGACTGTCGTCAATTAAATATTTCTTCAATGGCTTTCAGCACAAATTGGAGGGGGTTTTTAGTGTGGTTTTATTTACCAAATTTTTTTTTGACTGGCATCTCAATCAACTCAAATCTATATTATTCACCTTCTTTCAGCGTGAACGAGGTTTATTGAATGCCACGCTGCATTGTGGTGGTGGTGAATTGAATGGTAGAAATGAAAAAGAAAATGATAATGAAAGAATGATGATGGAGGCAAGAATGACAAGAATGACGATGATAATGATGGTAAGGATGAAGATGGTGATGATAATGCTTTTAAAAATGACACGATGAAGTGTTACGAGGCAATCAACTCACACCAAAGTGCCCGACAGAAACGACCAAGGAGACTTAAGAGCAGTATTCACATATTAACAATAACATAAAAAGAACAAAAACGTTTCCGACACTTCAAAGATATAAATAAAAAATAATCAATAAGAAAGTGGTTTTTGTTGGTGGAGACTTAAAAGATGAGATAGAGAATAATAAATCAAAAATGATGATGTGACTTAGAAACTCCTGGAGTTTATGACGATATACTCTCAAACTTAAAAAAGTAGAAGCACATATGCAACAAAGTAAAATTGAAATGTTTGTTTTAAAAACAATTGATGCTCAAAGCTTTTCGATTTTCTATAGTCATGCCATCTGATGATGGTTTTATAGCAAATCGAAACCCTTTGTGCATTAAAAAAGCTGTAAGCCATTGTTTTTTTCTTCACCAAAGGACATTGTTAATTGCGTGCAAGCATTGTATTCAACTCCCTCATAATAACAAATAAATGCATGTGACTCACATCAAGAGACTTGAGCAAGGGCACAGACTCGAGCAGACCCTCAAAGTACTTCCTTCTCTTGAATGCACTCTTTAACACTATCCTCCTGAACGTCGATCTGTCCTATTTTTGGGTAAGTTGAAGGCTCATGTTTTTGATTCATTTGTAGTGGTGGTTGTATGTTGTGATGTTATAGTTTCTGCTAGTTGTGAATGTTAGATTTAAAAAAAAGAAAATGCCGCCTTTGGTAAAAAAACCGGGTTTTAATAAATTTGATTGATTAATTGATTGAAGGAGGTTAACTTATGTTAGTTTTTTTGGTTTTACCTTGACGACATTTTCTATTGTAATTTCATTTGATTTATATTACATGTTAGAAGACAGCTTAAGTAGCTTTTGTTGTATCTTATGAAATTTCATTTTCAATTGAAACACTAGGAAGCTTTTTATTGAATTATACTTTGTTTATAAATTGTGAACATCAAGAATTTCATCTTATGCAACAACAAAAATTACAAAGATAAACACTTCATGGTTTTTTGGGGGTAATAAAGGCTGGCAATGAAAATTCTATAAAAAATTAAAAAAAATATTATCATTTAACTAATATCAAAGAATTTAACAATGAAAAAATAGATAAGCAATTTCTGGTTTCAATTGGGATGATGTGGAAGTCCCATTGAAGAAAAAAGATGAAGACAATGAAGTTGTTCAAATTTTGTCTAAAATTAACATTTGATTGCTCAAAATATTTTATTTGAAGTTCCATCTATATATTTTTTTGTTTATTATCACAGATTTAATTATTTTTATACATTCATAAAATCAACTCAGTTCTCTAAATTTCATTATTATATTATTATGGTTGCTTTTGTTTTAATTAACAAACTTTTTTTTCATATAATCTTAGTTAACTGTTTTGTTTATTTAGTTATACTTGCATAATTTTTTTCAAATTGTCATATCTAAGAAAACTTACATTACATTAAATTGCATTCAAAGTTCATAATACTCAGTGGTCTAGAAACTCCTTAAGTTGATGCCACTATAATCATACTCGTCATTGAAAATTTGAATTTAATTTTTTGGTTTTGATTGTATTATCATATGGTGAATTATTGAATTGTGAATTCATTAAGACGCCTGAGAATTTGTCTCTGGTAGCTGCGATCAAAACGATGGATTAATCGAATAATTTCATTACGTAGTGTCTTCAAAGCGCGCGTGATTTGAATTTTTGATTGCAAAGAGCGAAGCGCTTAGAAATGAAGATGAAATTTGCGATTAGGCAGATTAAAATCATCGCTAAAGATAGTTGACTCAGAAATTATATATGATTCTATTGAGATATTTTTCGTTCAAAAAAAACTTACGTTAAAAAAATATTTTCAAAACTCCAGAATTTCTTTTGATCAGAAAAATTACTTTAAAAAAAAAGATTCGTAAAAACCTTCACGATTTTCTTTGAAAAGACTAAATTATTGTACTAATGTCTGTATGACCACACCATACTTTCAACATGAAAAAAATTTCTCATAACGCATAAGAACTAATTAGAAACATCGAAAAAATATATAAATTTTCATGTGAAAAGTAAAAAAGCGTGTAGGTAAAATTGAATCAGCAAACTCAAATGGCGACAATTACAACAGACCTTCAAACGATGAAACGCTCTTGCATGGAGTCATTTTATGCGAGAACTTGTGTAAAAACCCAGATGCGCACACAAAAACCAATAAGAATGAAAATAATAAAAATGAGAATAAAATAAATAAGAAAAAAATAATATATCAGTTTTTATAGTGGCTTCGATCTAATGGTTACAAGAGCGTAAAATCAAAAGATAAATTCATCTAAGTCAAGGTTGCCTGGCTTGTGTCTGTAACCATGACACAACGTTACATCCCATATTTCAAACGTGTGCAATAGAGCTTCGAAAATTATTATGAGCTTATTAAAAATTTCTCACGTCTACACCAGTCATTGAGACGTCCACAGCGGCATAATCTTATAAGACCTAAACAGTCGAGTTTCACTGGTGAATAGTTATGACTGCCAGTTGAATAGAGAACAGACAAGAAATTAATGACGATGATGATCAAGTTCAAAAAGATTAATTACTTCTTCTCAATCTTTTATACGACTTAATTGATCAACGCAACGACCTTTTAATCGAAATTCATTGATTGGTGCACCTATGACTTTTGCAGAATATAACCACTAATGAAATATATAAAGATTGGCAAAACACGGTATTATTGCTTAGGGTTGATGAGACATTTGTTGCTTCAAGAATTCACTTTCCAGTGAGAATTTCACCTATTAAAAATGAGTTTGAAAAATGGTAACAGAAAATCTAAGTTGAACTTTGACGTGAAAAATCAAAGAAAATATGAGTTGGAAATACTCGATTGACAGACTTGAAAGTCAAAAATGACAAAAATAAGTTTATATTTTAGTCAAAAAAATTGATCAAAACTCAATGCTGAATTAATTAAAATTAAGCTCAATCCTTAAAACCAATCTATTTAACTTTTTTTTCAAAAGTACTCAGAACTATTTTCGCCATAAGCTTTCGATATGTTGGAAACACCATGAAAACCAAAGCGATCAATCAATTTTATCACATCTTCCAAATACACTTCAAAATCTAACTGAAAAACCGTCGAAAAAAAATATAAAAAACACGTTAGGCTTTTCCATCGATCAACTCACCAACGCCCAGAGGGTACCGGCAGTGGTGGCGGTGATTGTGGCAGCTCTGGGCATGTTGTACATCAGAGCCAACTCCCCAAACGAACCGGTGTTCGAGTAACTCCCCACTAGTTTATTCTTTACAAGGATATTGAACTTTCCACTATGGGTTGATGAGGGTGGATGGTGAATCTTTGGGGTTTTGTGTGGTTTAAATGGGATGATGTTTATATTTTATTCAATCAATCAAATCCTTTTTATAACCCGTTTTCTTTTACCAAGGGTTGGGCTATTGTGGGAAGTTTTGAAAAAGTGATTCAAACAATGTTTTATTATTATTTGTTGTTTTTATTAATACTATAGTTATTTTGTGTCTTCTTGGTATTTCCACGACCCATTACTTTAAAAAGTTGTAAAAACCATAGGTAAGTAGTTAAAGGACGCTTATACAAAGTTCAAAAAACCACCAAAAATCTAAAAAAAGACAAAAAAAACGCACTTTTCAATAATGTAGAAATTGTCGCCATCTTCCCCCTCTTTAATCACATCTTCACCTGCTGTCACCTGTCATCACGGGTGTATTCATCAACTCTCATCAATCTCTCAATTGTTTCCAACGTATCTTGGAGTTTTGAGCGAGTGGTGCCCAGAAGTGCATAAAGCATATTGTGTACAATTTTGCAGGTCGTGATTTGTTGTCTTGAGTGATGTATAACTATTAAAATTCTCTAAGCTTTTTCGCATAATAAGGTATTCAGGCTTAGCGACAAGTTTTGCTATTTGAAAAATTTTAATAATAATAATAATTATTATTATTTTTATAATTATAATAATGATTATTATTATTATGAAAGTTCAAAATTCTTTGGTAAGTTTAACTTTGTCACAAAACATGTGAGTTATGTTGTTGGCCGTAAATAACACAACCACAATACAACAATGGGTTATCTAAGTCGTACTTGAAATAGCAATGAAATAATGAAATATCTATATATTTATCTGGTATCCCTATAGCGTAGGTAATAAAATTAAAACTAATTTTAAAATATAATCATCAATAATGATAAAAACAAGAGGTGCACAATAGCAAATGTTAAGTAGCAAACTGATGAATTCAAAATACGCACGAAACATTTCCAATAGAAAAAATAATATTTATAATGCTATAGAACGATTCGATTGGGCATTTTTTCACCTTTCTACAAAGCTAATTTCATTCAGAATGCAAATTTTCTCGTGACAAAAATTCGTCATTTTTTTTAATAGATTTTTTGAGTTTGCTATACTTAAATCATAAGTCTCAAAAAATAAATGCTTTTTATGAATCAATCAATTGTTCATTTTATCATAGTCAGCATCTTTCCTTTCCCAAAAGTCTACTCTAATAAATGTGCTTATGTTTGAAAATGAGTGACATCGTGGCGATGAAATATGAGGTGTTGCCACGATTAATGGTATGGAGAACCGTCACATTTTTGCCATGCTTATCAAATGTTTCTGACAGAAGTTTTGTTAATAAATGAGCTGCTACTCGGGTTTAAAATAATGTGAAGGTAATGGATCAATCAATTATACGAGTGAAACTTCAAAACAAATTCTCTTGTTGGTGAATTTGTTTGAAAGAGTTTTAAGCGTTCATTAGATCATGCGCAAGAATAATGTACAAAGACAACTTCAATGAAAAAAAGAAAAATAATAATTATATCAATAAACTTAATTTAAAAAACCTTTCTCTCGAACATTGCTTGGATTGCTTGCTTTATTTGAGGCTGGAAAAGAATTAAATAGATTTTAGAAATTGACAATTTAGTCATGGCAACATGTGCAAATCAATTATTCAAAGTTTCCAATGTCTCGAGGCATTTTAACGCCATCTCACGGCGCTTAAACGCTTTGGAACACATCACGCAACAACTGGGTAGTTACTTCTTCGAGAGATTTGAAGATGAGGATGTTTTTGACTGCGGCTTTCAATCGGCTCTCCTGCAATATAGACTTCTTGTGCACCACTAACTCCTGCGGGATATCGCTTTTTAGATAGGCTTTTGATAAAAATGCATTTGGGTTAGATTAGTTATAGTGGAAAAAATTTTGCATAATTAATCGAATTAGAGAGTTTTATTGTGAGAAAATTTTGAAAAGTCGTTCATGTGGTCAACAAAACAAATGGCTGAAAAGATCAAACTTAGTGGAAAGTGATTTAGGTTCAGAGAAACTTGTTTTATCTTGATTTTTGAAGAGAAAAAAACTTTGAAAACAACAAAAACGCATGAAAAAACTTCAACAATACCTTTTCATCGTTATCTTTTTCCGGGTCGTATCTTTCAGCTGCCACTGAAAAAGAAGATTTCTATGGTGAAAAAGTAAGTATCAATTACTTCATAAAAAGTTAGATAGATAGATAGATAGATAGATAGATAGATAGATAGATAGATAGATAGATAGATAGATAGATAGATAGATAGATAGATAGATAGATAGATAGATAGATAGATAGATAGATAGATAGATAGATAGATAGATAGATAGATAGATAGATAGATAGATAGATAGATATAGATAGATAGATAGATAGATAGATAGATAGACAGATAGATAGATAGTTAGATAGATAGATGGATTGATTGATTGAATTTTTGCTTATACAGTAATTCATTAATTAATTTTAAGCAGGCATTGTATACATTTTTTGAATATTTTATGAGCAGGCTTTTGAATGCAACAAAATGTTGCTTTTGAAACTCGAAAGAATATTAGTTATATTTGAAGATTCACATTTCATCCGATTATTCTAATCCTTGTATGTTATTCCAATGTATATTTACTCATATTTATTAAATTTTTGCTTTATTTCTATAAATAGTTAAAAATCATTTCAGATAATGATATTTTTACAAGTTAAAAAAAATTGATTATTTTCAATCACGGACATCTATAAAAATTTTATTTCTCTCCAAGTTCCAAATACTTACCACACACATCGTTAAACTCGATGATAATGATTTTGAAGAATATTTTATGCCATACATATCTTATTATTTCTCTTCCCATACAATCAGATAGACTTGATTAAAATCTCTTAGCACATCGGTGAGATTAACACCGTACTAGTGCGTCCATGTAACATTTTCCACACCTACCCATAAATTCCCTCGTAAGTGCCTTATAAACCTTCGTGTCACTCATGCTCGTTATTTAGTCTTTCATTTTTACTTTTAAATTGGCTTCTCAGTGTTTCCACTCTCAAATTAACCCGGTCATTATACAGCAATTACGTTAAAGAATAAGGCTCTAAATTTATAATGAGCCTTAGTGTTTCTGATTTTTATTTCATTATGAGCATCAAGTTTCGAACTTACTTATTTTCTTAATAAAAAGTATCACCTTGCTTTGAGATTTTAACATCCAATACATATTAATAAAAAAACGTTGACATATGATTGGTTGAAATGCTTTGAAGTTCCTTTAGTGTTGTTTTACTTCTCATTCGAATCGATAATATTTATTTCCAATATTATTGGGAGTTCTTTCAAAGTATATAAATAATTGAGAGTACATTTAAATTATTAAAAAATATGAATTTGTATTATTTATATGATTTTGTTGAATAATACTTATATAGCCTAGAAACTCCTCAAGTGAATGCCACTGTAATCCCATTTGTATTGTATTGTATGCATTCGAGCTGAAATTAACGCTTGAATATAAACGATTTTAATACTATAAGCAAGTTTGAAACGTCACCAAGTAATTTGTATGATTTATAATTTATAATTGAGAGAGCCTAATCAACATTAAATTTTGTATATTTCTCATAGGTATTTTTAGACTATTATTTTCGACTTTCAATTTGATCTATTGATAGAAATTCACATCACAATACTTTGAATAAAAAGTCATTCGGTGAGTAATTTATAATTGATATCGATTTTTGTCCTTCAAGCCGTTACATAATTTCAGAGTTAAGTTCTTATAAAAAATTTGATCTCAACAAATAAAATTGATGCAAAACCACTCTTATATATTCTTGACAGGTTGATACCTTTTGATTACAGCACACAATAATACAGGTGAGACGAAATGATTGAGAGAATGTTTCATAAACAACATTCAGTTGCTAGATTGGTTTTAAATACTTGTTTTGTATTGTTCTATTGTGTAATATCTCCAAATTAGTTTGTTTCATAAATCTCTAACGTTATGCTAATGAGTTTTAATATGTATTCAGTATCATTCCTCGCATGATATTTGAATGATTTCTCCCAAATTTATTTTCGTATGTGTTATTTATATTGTTATTTCTAAAAATATCAATATGTTGAACAATATTTGAGGGTTTGGTAGTAAAGGTATAGTTATGCGGAAAAAGCAATAAAAAGCAGAATTTAATTAAGTTTTATGAAATACCTGATTTTCTTCTTCCTTTCGGAATCTTTGGTGGCTCTGCAAATAAATTTCCATTATAAGAAAGTTTGTCGTAAAATTTTCAAGATATTAATGCAACGTTTGCCATAAAATGTGGTTGTGATGGATATAAGCCAAATCGGCTTTTATAATTTGTTACTTCTCTCAGCCATTTGGCGCGTTTCATGCAAGCGTTGGAAGGCGCTAAAGCATTAAGTTACTTTTGGAAGAGAATATAATAAGCGTTGGTGCATCGAATATGGGTCGAACCATAATACGAAGAGTCGGCATAACACTTATGATGATCCATTGAAAGGATGCTTCAATGGGGAGCTGGTTGAATAAATTCCACTCATTTTAGTGTTTGAAAACTCGAAGCTTCAGCTCTAAAAACTTAAATCAAAAACATTGTAAAATATAATAAAGCGATTGTTTTATAAAAAGAAATTGATTTCATTGCACTTAATGCGTGGAGCAACCTTCCAATCACCTTTATATCAACCTTTTTGGAGACATAAAACCCCCTCACACGAATAAGCCTAGTAAATGCATTAATACCTTTGTTTGTACCGAAAGTAAATTTGTGTTTTCGGATGTTTTAACGGTTTGTAAAACTGGAATTTGAGTTGACAAGCGTGGAAAGCATTGCTGACATTGAGTGCACACAAAAATGCGCACGACTTTTATGCTCATAATGACGACAGACAAAACAAGAAGTGTAAGAGAAAGTTCACTGCCACTTTTTGTATGCAAATGTCTTTAATGAAGGCAGTTTTCAAAGTTTTGCCCTAAGTAAAATACATTAGAGTTATTTGTTATGTGAGATCTTAAGAGGTGCGTTGTATACCCTCACAGAATAGTATTGGATAAGTATTTTATGTTTAAAATGAAAACACACAATAGAATGGTATGATAGAAAAAGCTGGCGTTCCTTTGAGACCCACTTTTCAGCGAGAAATCTTTTCAGTTTTATGAAAGATTTAAAGTGAAAAGCATAAAAAAAGAAGAATTTAAATGATTTTTAAATAGAATTCTCATTTATTTTATACTATATCTCGTTAATGTTAAAAGATATTGCAAAAAACATTTTTGAAAGTGTGTTTGTGCGTTGTCTGTTTCATTAAAAATATTTAATGAAACTGCAGGAATTCTTTAAGTAATTTTGTGTTTTATTTTTGTTTTTTGAGCATTAATTTTTGTTAAATCTTAATTTTCTGTTTTAACTTTTAATTTTTTCGAAAATATTATTTATTTAAGAAGATATGAGTGAATATGAGAATTTATTTGTGTTTACATTTTGAAATCTTCTACCACCGTATATTTTTACAATCGATCAAGATTCTTATTGTAATTTTTATACACTAGAGAGTATACATTGATTATTTATTCCTAGTTGTGTTTTTTGTAAACAATTTCGATTTTGCACATAATTAATTGAAACACTTCTCTTAATTTAATTAAAGTTTGTGAGAATCACCCAGCTAAAATTTTCCGATATTATTCGTAAAAAATTATTGAAAAATCTAATTGATTATCAGAAGACATCATATTAGCAACATTCACTTGGAAATGTTTATCGATGAAAAGTATAACTAAAATGATAATTTTAGGAAATATAGTTAAGTTACCAGATAAGAGATCATCTTCTTTGTCGTTTTGTGAGGCATTTGCATTTTTTTGGGGTGCTTTTGTATTTCCTGATTTGGTCCGAAAATATTCTGCGGCAAATGCATTGAGATCCTCTGGTCTATTTCTTAAAACTGCCACAGTAAATTCTTGTAAAAGACTTGTTAATCCTGGTGGAATCTCGTAACTCATTATTCAAGTATTCAAGTTTTTCTAAACTATTTTTGAAATATCGAGTCAACGTTGTTAATTAAATCCGCTTCAACTCACTTTTTAATAAATATCCTTGCAGTGATATACGTTTCAACAGAACAGTTTATATACATTCATAACTCATATAGCCATGCAAATCATTTTGCGATGTTTTAAACCTTTTCAAATTTTTGAAGTTACGATTTTAGTAACAAAATAAAAGATTCAAAATATAGTCATAAATTTTAATTCAGTAGCGTCACAGATATTTTCTCTAAGTGTGCCAAAAAACACAACCCATGGAAACGAAAATACTTTTTAAATAGTGGTTTTATTATTTTTGGGAGATTTAAAAATTTTTAACACATTATAAAACAAAACCTCGATATTAAATTTTTGGGGAATTTCTTCTTGTTACTGAATTTTTTAGATAAAAATAAGAGATTTAATTTTAAAATGCCAACAGACATTTTCAATCTTGATAAATTATTTGAATTTGTCAAATTATTTCTAAAAAACTTTTTATAGGAATTCAACGATCACACGTGTGATTTTTAATTTTATTTAAACAAAAAAAAAACTTTTTATGAAAAATCAACAAGAGTAAGCAGTGAGATGAACAATTTTAATTGAAAATTTATTTTCTTCTTGATATATAACGTTCATAGTAAGATGCAACGTTTGGAGGTGACTTTCCTGTTCCGGCTGCATTTATGAAAAAATTTCATAAGTTAAGCTCATAAATAAAGTAAAATATAAATACCGTTTTATATAATGATAATAACAATAATGATTAACAAAGTGAGTACAATTAGCTAAACCTTTCATAAAAAACAAAAAACAAATAAAATAATCCAAATATACCTCTAGCATTGATAGGCTTGCTTTCAGTTACCTTAGATAACCTCTGGGTGACAGATGGTCTTGTGGAGCTGAATCTTGAGCCTGAAGATACAGAAGATTTTGAAGTGGTAGCTTCTCGGAGATTATTTGACCTGGAAGTATTCAAATCATTGGGATGTTTGTATGGTGCTAGATTTTGCTGCAAGTTTGGTGATGGTGGTAGAGAAGAATAGATGGATGAAGAAGAGGTCTGTGTGGAGTATGAGAATTTGATGTCTATTTGTGAGTCTACATCATCTTTTGGCTTTATTTTTTTATTTTGAGCTGTGAATTTAATTGATTTGAGGTTACTTGAAATTAACAACACTACTACAATATACATAAATATTTAATATATCATTTTTATATATAAACTATATTTATAATAATAATAAGGATATCAATGATTTTCCTTTATCTTTAGCTAAACAAACAAGTGAAATACATAAATACTTTATAACAGAACTATCAATAAAAAATTGTTATATCTACAATAGAACTATTTATAAGTCATTATTTCGTATCATCAACATTTATCGTCTATAGCCGCATTTTTATGGGGTTAGACGCCACATATAAAATAACTATTGCTGAAACATACAAATGATTATCTATGGTACCTTCAACACTCAAGTCTGGTGTGGCTTCTTTAAGATTGTACTTGACTTTTATCAGTTCTATCACCCCCATGTGTGCCTTTAAACACATCATAATAATTTTTATTAGTCTTAAACATTTACTGATCCAATTTAAATTAATTACTAAAAATACATTAAGATGTCTCTAAAAAGTTAAATGATATTTTTGAGTGTTTACTGAATATGATTATAATGCTTGGATGACTAACAATTAAAATGAAGAGAAATAATATACAGTATTAGGAAACGAATAAGTGAAAAACGTAAATTTGAAATAACTAAAAAATAATACACCAAATTTTTGATCTTTCATAACAATGATGAAATAATTGAAAATTCAAACGAAACCTTTCCAAAGGCTGCCAAAATGAGATCGAAAAAATATCTGAAGAGCCTCTTTATGGCAGAATATCCCAGTGAATTGAAGGCTTTAATGAGACTGTCTATCTCCTGAAATGAAATTATCCAAAACTTTAATTGGTTTTATTGTGAGTATGATTAATTATCATTGTTGAATCTAACTTTTTATAAAAAAAAAAATTTAATTTTTTTTTCTAATTAAAAATATATAATTATCACAGTTTAAGATGAATATTATTGGGATCTATACAATATAATTGAAAAATCAAACAATCATAGTTGAACAGTGTTGTTGATACCATTTCACGATGTACAAGAAAGGGGTGCAAGTGATGGGCATAAAGCCTGGTTGATCCCTTAGTGGCAGGTGATACCAGCCATATTGTCAATATGATTTTCAACTCATAATAAAATGGAAACCTTCAAAAAAATGAAAAAGTGAGAAGTTTGGTTTAAATATTGTAACTTTGAGGTTTGGTAAAATTACATTTTTTTAATTAAAGTATGTGAAGAAAATTTACCATAAATAAAAGTGATCAAAAAATCTTTCAATTGAAAGAAAAATAGAATAAATAATCCAATAAATAAGCCATTGTGTCTGAAATAATTTGAATATTATCATTAGTATTCTAAAAATTAGGTTATTAGTGATGAATAATTGAATACTGAAAAATTTAAATTACATAAAGCAAAGTATCTTGATTGCGAATAGCTTTGAATGATTGGTAACTTGGGTAAATTAAGCCAATCATTAACCTGTTTCGTATAATTTTTAATAGAAATTGTAGTTTGAAAAAAATGTTAGGTAAAGTTAAAAATAAAATTTTTTAAATAAATTTCTGATAAAAATAAGGCACTTACACAAAGACCTTTGTGAAAATAAGTGAATTCAACATTTTAAAAATAACACAATTTACATCGCGAAAAGTTCGTAGCAAAGTTACCTTTTAATAAACTTCAAGACTGTAAATTGAAAGAATAAAAAAACTGAAAAATTAAATAAAAATATTGGTTATACTCAGAATAAAAATGAAACTTCGAAAAACTATTACCTAATTTGTTAAACGCCCAATATAGAAGGTTCGGTAAAACTTTTATTTTTTAACTTTCAAGCAGATTTATTTATATTAATAAAAATCAAAACCTTTATCACTGTGTGAGTATTAATTTTTCCATACTGAGGTAACAGAAGATTTTTTCAAAAATAATTTCCTATATGCAAGTTTTTTCCTTTTTATTAACGAAAACCCCGCACTCCGTATATGAGACGTGCAATAAAATCAAGTGATAAGCATATAAAAATATCATTATCTGCTACCGGGTCCAATTATGTTGCTCATATGTAAGTAACATGGTAGCTACATGTTAATATGACTAGGAAATTCAAGTTTGAGTAAATATCATTAATGCCTAGTTAGAAAATTGTTTATAAATATGTTTCAACCAAGATCAAAGAACAAATTGAAAATGTCAATTTCGATGAAAATTTCTCAAAATATCGCTAATTGCTATGTGTAAGGTTCAAAATTGTAAACGTCAATTTGAAAAGATGAATGGTGTTAAAAATTCCGGATATTATTTTCAAAAGGGTATCGATGAAATTACCACAAACATTAACTTGCCTGCACAAACAACTTGAAACTAAACAAGAATGGAACAAATACTATAATTTGAAGCGAGAAAAAAGCTAAAAAAAATCAACAAAATCGAGCAAAAACTTCGAATTATCTAAGAAAAAATATCCATAAAAATGGTAGAAATATTAATTCTAAAACAACTTAAAGATTGAAATGGTTCCAAAATCTTCAATGATTTTGCATAATTAATAGATATCGCGCACCGGTTCAAATGTCATTATTTGAAGCCATTGTTAGTATCAATCTCAAACAAATGACCTTCGCGGCAAGGAGTTTGTTGCAATCCATTGTGCCAGGCAGCACTAATTCTCTGTAAAGCATTAAAATAATTAGTTTTACAGGTTCAATACTAAAAGATAAGCGTAAGAACTCCCCTAAAAGTGTTACGATCACACAATAATAATAATAATTTGTCATCAGCTTATAACTATCCCTACAACTCTTAAAATACTAATGAAATTTGAAAATAACACGACTTATATCAAACCCCATTGAACCACTGACTTGTAGGCGGCTTCTGACTTGTCGGCTGATAACTCGAATGCATGGATGACCGGAGTTATGGGTACAATGCCATAAGGACCTTTGATGGCCACGTACGAACCCTTGGTGGTTAAGTGAGCTTTCTACACTTTTAATCAAGGTTAATTTAAAGTTTGAGGAAGCGAATGAAAAATAAAAAATTTATGGTTAAATTATATTGTAGATGAGTAAAAGTACGATCTCAAAAAGTTCCAATCTTCAAAACATTCAATTCGAACCTCGTGTTTCAAGTCCCTAATCATTTATAAAACTGCATTATCATTAAAAACCAACAGTGATAGACTCAGAGGATGGTTTTGACTTGAGACAGAGTTGATAACTAAGTGTTCTGACGTACGAATGCAAAGGATTTCTGGTTTCATTTTCATTCACCCTTGTCTTCACCAGCCACTGGTAGTTGTGGGCGCTGAATCGACTCGATTCGTAATACAGCTTTGGTATGTATTCATCAGTTCTGTATGGCCTTAGTTGTATATCTGCCAGTGGTTTTTAAGAAATTTTTTTTATATTTTAAATAAGATACGAGGTATATAAAAGATTTAACTATAAGAGGATTTATCTCAAAGGTTAAAAATCTACATAGCGGAGTTTGTGCACAAAAATGGAGATAACTCACCCACGTGAGTGACTTTTTCGAAACTCAGAAGGTCATGGATAGACCTATATACATTGAAATCCTTTTCTTTCTGTTTGATTACATCGTCTACCGATGCTACCACTTCTTGGCCTGAATATTTTTAGGATTTATTTTACTTGAAAGCTGTTAGAAATATTTCAATGCCCCAGTGATACTTATGTCATGTTTTTATCATAAGATAAAATATATCTTTATTAGAATAAAGTGAAAAACAAGAAATAAATTAAATTGAAAGTTCAATAAATGAAAACTAAACTCAAATATCAAATTTATAGCCTGTTATCCTATGCCAAAAATGAAGTTTATTGAAAAATTTATAGTTTAATAGTTAGATATATTTCAGCTAGATACCATTCAAGAGGCCAACCATAAAGGAAGATAGGTAGATAAACAACCATATTGGAAAAACGTTATAGATTATAATAAATAGGAAAATGAACCTATTTTTTTGGAGTAGAGACACTCTTCTTTGTGCTTGTTAGCCAAGCTCACTTTATCATTCCACTTGCAACCCAGTATTAAGTACTGACATGTCACCAACCTGAAAAGAAATAGCTCTCTAGTGCTTTTAAAGGGTATCAGTTGCACAATTGTATTGAAATATATTTTTATAAAAGCATTTATATATTCAAAAACAAAACTATTTTGTACTGTCATTGTATAAAACTGCAGATTAATGAAAAGATTTATAGTGTATTTGATTTGCAAAACAAACCATTAATATGTCATATTAATACCCAGCTCATTGGAAAGTTCTTAATCAAAAGATATTAAAATATGTTTTAAAAAATCTTTCTCACCTTTCACTGCAAATGTTTTTTTCATGGTTCAGAAGTGTTGATCTCGGCATTTGTTTTCCACAAAAACTACAAGGAGCAGGTAGCTCGGAGATGGCCTTCTCCACAGCTAGGTTTCTGATACATTGGTTTCTGCTGATTTCACATCGACATTGAGGACAAGTAGCATCTTCATCTTTTATGCGAGAGTCTGCCAGCAGGTGGTTCAAGCAACTCACACACATCAGGTGTCCATTGCTGCACTATGATGGAGTTTAATCAAATGCTGTTTATTTGGTTGCCCAAAAAAATGGCATAAGTCGCAAATAATCAATGAAATTTTATTTAATTTCTACAAAATACTGTTTGTAATAAATAAATTTGCTAATTTTAAATAATATTCAATTTTAAAATATATTTGTAAGGATTTGTATAATAAATGGTTTCCAGCTCAAAATACCAAATCAAAAACGCTGCATTCTCATATTACCTGGAAGATACTGATGTTTGGCAGATCGAGACACACCACACAACACAAAACCTCTAACAAACGCTCCTCTAAGGGATGCTCTTTTTCGTAGTCGTTTGGCTTAAACCTAAACATTCACATTTAAAATTTTACAAAAACTCATAATAAAATGGCTTAATAATCGTTTTGTATTCATGCCACGAAACCTATGGATACATTTGTTGCATTATTGATTGAACAAAGTTTTATTTAATATGTGTATTTTCTTTCTGAATTAAACCTTTTTGCTTCAACTTCTAACGAAGAATTTGAAGACGACTCTAGTCTAACATTGCTTTCACTATGCAATTCCGTCGCACTTTCAGCCATTTTATTTTTTAACTTTTTTTCATCAGCTGATTGACCATTTAATGATAACTTAAAACATAAATTAATCTTTGAATATGTAAAAAAATTTTTAAAGATAAAAAATGAGTTTTTTTTATTATTTCAAACAAAAAAAACAAAAATAAATTCTACATCATTTTATTTTAGACTAAAAGTAAAACATAAGAGCTTTTTAAAAGCTTACCTGTTGCAATAAAATCTAAAATGAATTGGAAACTATTAACCATTGGTTTTTTACTTCATATTGTGCTGTTTTATTCAATTTTCGACATTTATTTCACTTCACCCATAATTCACGGAGTACCACACCACACAAACCTTCTGGCTCCCCCATCCAAAAGACTGGTTCTTTTCAGTTCCGATGGGCTCAGAGCTGACAGTGTGTTTAACCTATACTTGAATAAATCCAACAACCCTTTTTTAAGGTTTTTCATGCTTTTTTAGTTAATTTTGCTGTTTCATAAAATAATTTACAAGTTAGTCGCTTAAAACAGCTAGTTCATGCGAAAAATAAAGAAAGTTTTAAAATTATCTTATTTTTTTTATTTTGCAAAAAAATTTTTCAAGAGTTCACAAAAGTTGAAAAATTAAAATTTCTAAATTACCTCTTTTCAAGAAACATTACTGAATAGAAACTTTATACAAATATAAATTAAAATATCAAGCTTATTTATATATTTCTATACCAATCATCCATAAAAAATTATTGTTAAAACTCTGTTTCAAAAAAAAATATTGCAAGTAAGTTTTTAATGAAAGAAAATCAACACGTGTATTTTAATAACATCGTTGCATTCTTCCTTCAAATTCGGCCTCGACAACTCTTAAGGTTAGATTTTTGATCTGGATTTTCAATTTAAAAATGGTAATTTTTTTGAAAATTTGAAACTATATTATTATCTTCAATGCACAAGTAGTATTTATCTTAAAAACCCGAAGTGACATTTTCTGAGAATAAAGCAATCGAAAAAAATGTCAATGAAATAATCGTTTGGATTGATGTTATCTTACAAAGTAGAAAGCTATTTATATAATTATTGATTTTAGTAGACCAATTTTCGTCGGCAAACATGAAATGAAACCGAGTAAAGATTTATTTATTTTACTATAATCTTATCAATAACTTTTGTAAGCCCAGTCCCGTAATGTTGAAAAGCGCTAGGCTACAAACCCATAAAAAAGACTAATTTTAAGAGTGCCAACGTTTAATGATAAAACTAAACTTATCAAAAATTTAATTTTTTTTCAACATAATTTCATTCTACTTTTTTTTTCGACATACTTATAATCAAAATAAATAATTTTAAACCCCAGCTTTGAAGTGATTTTTTTTTGAAAAATTTGAAACTAGAACAATAAAAAAATTCAACCACCTTCATTAACTTCCGCAGAAATGTGATGGAGAAAAAAGGTAGGTGGGGAATCTCCCATACCAGAGTTCCCACGGAGTCCAGACCTGGCCATGTAGCCATGATTGCCGGCTTCTATGAAGACGTCAGTGCTGTCACTAAAGGTTGCAACTGGCCCATAACTGATATTTTTCGCTATTGGAATTTTTGTATTTTTATTATTAAACATTTTTGATTAGTGAAACGTTATTTTTACAAAAAATTTTTTGCTAGAAATTCATTACTGTATTTATAATCTGTTTTTACAAAAATCTCAAATTAACGTTACTCATGATCCTTTCACTAAGCGACAGAGCATTAGTTCACTAAAATATCCTCATTTCATACTCAGTTATCATAATCTATTTCAAGGTTGGAAGGAAAACCCGGTAGAGTTCGACTCTGTTTTTAATCAGTCGAAGCAGACACTGGCTTGGGGGAGTCCCGATATCCTTCCCATGTTTTCCAAGGGTTTGCTTAACAACCTTTCAACTTTTATTCCATCATTTTTTATTAATTCCATAGTTTTTAAATCCATTTTATTTGTTTTTTCATCATTATCCTCGTCATTTGTTGTATAAACATTCGCTATCATGGCCGACATTTTAATTCGTAGAGAAGAACAGCATAATCTCATATGAATATTGAAAATTTTATTCAATGTTTGATTTTATTCAATTACCAACACTCAGGAAGTGTAGAAAACCGAGTCTTAATTCATACTTATCCGTCTGAAACTGAGAGCTTCGCCAAGAGCGATTTCACTGCTTTGGATACATGGGTCTTCAAAGAGTTTGTTGTAAGTTACCATTGTATTAAAATCATCCATTTGTCTAGGAATCCATAGAAAGTTTATAGAAAATTTTAAATTGATCTATCTTTATTCTAAATTCCTTTATCTACGCAATTTATTTTCATCTTTGATTTAACAAATGCGGTTGTCACATGAAAAAATTTCACACAGGCATATTTACAACAACATCTTGTAAATGAAACAATGAAAAACCGCTTGAAAGAATCAGATGGCTTGATATTTTTTCTCCATTTGCTAGCACTTGATACGACAGGCCATGTAGACAAACCACGCTCCAGGTAGTAATTTTTGTTATACATCACAATATTTAAGTTGAGATTCCTTTTGTCAAATTTCACTAAATAATCCTTCGAATTTTGAAGACTAGATATTTTCTAGCTAATCTTGTTTTGTCAAACATTATGGGGACCCAAGCCTTTGTAAGGAAAAACGGACTATAAAAAAGATTTGGTTTATATTATATTACATGAATTTGAGTTTTGAAGGTTATCAACACCACTCAATATAACCTTGTTTTGTTGAATTTCCCTATACGAAAATTATAGTATAAAAATAAAAAAAAACCAACGCAAAGCTCTAAATAGTTTATCAACAAAATTTTGTTTTCAATGCTTCAACTTGAAGAAAAACCAACTCTTATAAGCACCTCAACCAACTATTATATACAAATTCTTTGATACTTTCCAGCGATTATAGAAAGGGTTTGAGAGTAGTGGATAGAGGGGTCAAACAGGTGGTGGAAGTGATGGAAAACCTTTTTGACAACGATGGAAAAACCTCGTACATATTTACGTCTGATCACGGCATGACTGACTGGGGTATGTTTCGGTTTTAGTTAATTTTCATGGTTTTTATCGTATTTCTCATGATGGTTTGGTTTTGTTTGTACTAATTCCGTTTCGGTTTAAGTTTTAATTGATTCTCAATGAGTTCATCATATTATCTTTTATAAAATGGTGGTTCAGTTTAGTTGAGGTTTGTTTTAGTCTTAGCTTATTAATTTTCAATTAATCTTTCGTATTTCCCATATAAATAAGGTTTTATTTTAGTTTAGTTATATTTCCATTTTTATTTGTAACTTTTCAATGAGTGCAACGTATTAGCTCTTTATAAAGGTAAAACTCAATTAACTCACATAAAACTTCTTATCAAATGCTGATTACTCTATAATATATGTAAGTTCTTTTTTATACAGGCATTTGCAATAGGAACTTCTTTAGGTCTTATAAATTTAATCACAAGAGTATGTCATTTCAAAAATAATAATCATTATAAAAAAAGCATCATTATATATACGAACAAAACAGGATCGCATGGAGCTGGGAGCCCTGCAGAGACACAAACACCATTCATAGCATGGGGGGCTGGTGTCAAGAAGCCCGGGACTGATCCCTTGTCACATCCCTATGATCTTCAACAGGTTGGGTATAGGGTTGATCTAGTCAAAATTTTTGAGTTGATTATAAAGTTTTTAAGAATTTACAACATCTTTGTTTGGGTGAAAATATTTTTGATTTGAAATTCCCTATAGAGATGATTTTTAAAATGATCTCAAATGCATCGTTTTTAACATTTGAAGTACATGTGAATTTAAGAATGTTTGAATGATGCTCTTCACAACAGGCAGACATATGTGTTCTCATGTCGACACTTCTTGGTCTGCCCATTTCTTTGCAGTCTGTTGTGAGTGGTTTGTGGTTTATTAAAAAAAATTCTGTTTTCCAGAAGGTTTAGTGCGAAGTTCAAATCCCGGTCTAAAAAATATTCCAGCACTTGTATTTTTGTGCTGCTTTATAAAAAAACCACTCCAGAAAATGAAAACTCAACAAAATTAATTCCAATTCTACTTGAAACAGGGCATAGTTCCTTTTGAGATCTTGGATGCCAATGAGGAGTTTAAAGCCCACAGCGTCTTCACCAATATTAAGCAGCTGTATGAGCAATACAAGGTAAATGCTTAATACCACGCACTAGCAGCTTTTTGTGTAGTAAAGATTTGAAATAAAATACAGAGCTTTTTCAAAAGGGCAAGATTTTCGCACCTATGTGTATTTCATTTAAAACAAGTTCTTAAGCTTTTATCCATATTATTCTATAATGAAAAGATTGACTTATGAAGTATACATTACTGTTTATTTGAAAAGACTATCATTGTTTTTAAGGATTTTTAACTATATTGAATTCGTTGATATTTCATGATTCAATATTAAAACTGAGATTACAAAGCCCTCAAATAACTCTCTGGTAATATTTAAAAGCTTTTGACATTATAATTTAAAGGCGAAAATGATCGAAAAAAAATCAACAACTTTTTCAATATTTTTCTCTCCGTTCAGGTTTCATGTTTTTTTTGCGATTTTGATTATTTTTGTTCAAAAATTAAATAACTTTTTACTTTCAACCATACTTCCATCTTTACAGACTACATCAAGAAATTGTGAGAACTTTGAATATTTCAAACAAATTTCATTATTAATTACCTGAAAAAACTTAACTGCTGAAATATACCCATAAATCAATACCTAGACATTTCGAGTACAAAAAATGGATGTTTTACTGAAGAAAAAAGATTTTCTATACGTGGTAAAGATTCTTTCATGAACTCCCATGTTTTTATATCATTATTTTATAACTATGATAAAGAAAAATTACAAGAAAACTCGAGAAAATAACAATGATAATCTATTCAAAAATTTTACGTTGATTTATGCGGTTTTCTAGCTGTTTTGCTTACTAAATCTACGAAAAACTCACAAATTAACGTAAAATTTCTTAAATAGTTTTTGTAAGCCCATTAAGCTGTCTTTAAAGAGTTGAATAATAATTTAGATATCATTCGGGCGAGATTTAATGGCAAGTATTCTGGACGGTGTGCGGTATTACCACAGTTACGAGAGAAGCCAGCTGGGGTACCTATTAAACTTTATCTGAACGTTAGAAAAATAGATCAGTAGATGGATTAGATATATATAGATTTTTGAGTAATTTTTAATTGAATAGAAAGAAAAAGATATTTAGAAAGGTAGCTTCAGAATCAGGTGAATAAAAACCCTAAGTGAATTAATATAAATAAACGACTAAAACTTCATAGAAATGAATTAAAATATCGTTCTCCAACAACTAAATATCGACCAGCCTATGCGTGTGTCTCAGTTATGTGGGCTGGATGTTTTACATTGCCTCCCTACTTCTGCAACATAATCTAGAGAGAGGTACACAGTAGTAGAAATATAAGACAACATTTAGTATATTATTATCACTTGATAATGCAACATGTCTTAAGAAATGCTTTGTGTAATAAGTAAATAAAAACTTTGTGTTTGTTTTTTTCAAGATGAATTCCGTGAAGTTTTGATTGAGAAGTACATAGTGTTTTTTTTCTATTGGTATATCTTATTAAATCATTGACCTACAGATAATAAAGAACATCAAAAGAGTTTGTATAACGAAGGACCTCAAAAATACTTTCAAAGTCATCTCTTGTCTCAATTTTCTCAAAAAACGCAAAGAAGCATCAATTTAGTTTTCATGTTTATGACTGTCATCCTTGTTTTTTGCTTGTATGGTTGGTGTGTTAATGGTCATATCATAGCTCTATATAATAACCGTTCAGTCATATTTAGTATTTTTTATATCTCTTTTTAAAAATTTTCTATGCTCACTTCATAATAATAAATTAATAAGCTGTTGAATTTGATCTTGTTAACGAGTATTTTTCAAGCCCAATCCCGACCATCAATGCATTATGTCTACTTCTTGACTTCCCTGTGTATGTGGTACATGGCCGTCTCAAGGTGATTATGGCTCATGAGAGAAAACCTTTTAATAAAAAAATACGCTAGTTTTGGTTTCTTGTTGAAACACAATTCAACATAAAATAAAATTTCTGAATTTCAAGAGGTAAATTACTGTGGAAGTTGTTGAAGATCTTGAGTGAGAATATCCTTTATATTCTTATCCTCGTCTTGTTCATTGAAGCCATGGTAGGTTTTTTAATATTAAATCAATCTTTATACTAATTTTTGTTTATATATATAATCAGTTTGATGTTTTTTTGGTTATGTAAAAATCGAATTTCTTCATGAAATTGATAAATTTTTTAGCCTAATGGTTTTTACAGTCAGCATTAGTGAAAATGGCAAAAAACATCACTGTATAAAAAACATTGGAATATTTATATACTTCTAAAGGTCTTAAGTTTTTCTCAAAGAGAAGTTCTCACTGCTGTGATTCTGAGTATGTCTGTATGGGCTCTAGCCAAAGTAAGTGGATACTTACGCAAATTGTATTTAACAAAAACATCGATGAACTTTTAATTAAACTCTTTAAAGTTTATTGATAATTTTCTGAAGTTTTTGAGTTTTTGTCACCTTCATTATCGTTTCAATCCCATTTTTAATTTATACCAAAACTGCATACTTAAAAATCTTGACATTTTATCAACCCAATAAAAATATAAAAATTATGATATTTGAAAATAAACTTGAACGTTGAATAATGGAAAATAATCACAGAAACATTACCTGTTTTTCTTCTCATGTGTTGTTTCTTGCATCTTTCCTCTCCTACCTACCGTTGAAAAAATATCCAATTACAACCACGTGTTAGTTATAAATTTTGTTTTCCAAAAAATTAATTTTTTTTGTTAATTAAGAATCCTAAACATAAAAATGACGGAAATTTTAATTTAAAAAAAAAACGAGATGTCTCTAAGAAACAAAGTTTTAAACTAAAATACAATAATTGATGGTAGATTTATATTTAATTTTATAAAAAATATTTTTAATAATTTCATAAATATAATAATCAACATAAAAACACGTTCATGTTAGACATTCATATTAAGCTTACAGAACCACAAAGAAATAAATAGCATAATTGACACACAGTTACCTATCATGTTTGCTAGCTCTTGCTTGTTTCGGAGTTGTTTTATGGAGGTGGGATAAAGAATTATAAAAATTGTAGAAATTTTCTAAAATAATTTTTTTTATTATTTGCATGAAAAAATTTATTTATTTTTATTCAAATTTTAATGGTTATATTATATTAACTTTTTGAAAATTATGTGCTGTAATTTGCTTTCAAAAAAAAATCTTAAAATAATTTTATTTGTTTTTTTATTCAACAGAATCTATGGAAAAATTAGGACAATACCTGTTGTCTTAAGACTGCAATTGATTTTGATAGGGTTATCAGGCTATTTGGTGTGGTGGTTTGTGAAACAAAGAGAAGACAACAAGTCTCCATCCCCCTCATATTTCAATATGCACTCTTTCAGCTGGATGATTTTAGGTTTCTTTAACTTTCCATTGATTATCTTCAATTTCGATTTCAAGATTTCTTTACAAAGAACCTCTGTTGATTCTTTGATAATTTGAGGAATAACGATTAAATTATCATTAATAATTATTTTTTTCTATTCAAAATACTCACAAACATGCTACCCAGGGATGTCTTTTACTCTGCCATTGCTTCTGCCAAGCAACATAAAAGTACGAATGTTGTCAATTTCTATGTCCTTCTGTGCTCCTCAAGTGCTCTTGTCTATAGATCATGAGAGTTTGTTCTACCTAGTGTTGTGTTTATTGTGTTTTTCTTGGTTAGTGTTTGAATGTAAGGAAGGTGATAGAGAGTTTAGAGAATATTCATTTAGTGAGAATGGGACGGATGAAAGAAAACTAAAACGTGAAGACGTGCGTCGGGCTTGTTTCTATTTGTTTTTTCTTATCTATTCGTTCTTTGGAACTGGAAATATAGCTTCAATCAATAGCTTCAATCCCATTTCTATATTGGCTTTTGTTTCAGTATTTAACCCTTTTGTAATGGGCTTTTTATGTATTCTAAAAATTTTTAACCCTTTACAACTAGTTTCATGTTTTTTCCAAGCTATTCAAATCACAATTAAAATTCCTGCTTACCCATTTTTCTTGCTCTTGATCATTATATCAGACTTTACAGCGTGCCATTTTTTCTTTTTGATCAAAGATTCAGGAAGTTGGTTGGAGATCGGGACTAGTATTAGTCACTATGTCATCATTATGGCGTTTATTCTATTCCATTTCATTCTGTTTACTTTATCAAAGTTTTTAACCCATACTTGTCTTATTGTTTCGATTTCGACAAAAATCAAACATCTTGTGATGTACTTACCTAGAATCTTCAAAAAGAGGCAGTCAAAGCAAAGTTTTGCCATTTTTTGATTCTTTTTTCACAAAATTCACTTTTAATATCATAAAAATAATTTTTTCATTTCCTACATATTTTTTGAGCTAAAGTAAAATTAAGAGATTTTTGAACACAGTTTTTATTATAAAGCTTTTCGTTAAACAATGTAACATTTTTAAAGTTCCATTTTATTCTTAGTTTTTGAAGATTTATTCTGCGACAAATATTCTTTTACCAATTGCCTACTACATGGCCTTTTCTCCTTTTAGACCTTTCAAAAGAAGCCATCAAAAAAGTGATTAAAGCTCAAATTAAAAATTTTTTATTGATTTTTGATATATGTATGAAGTATAAAATAATGTTTAATAGAGTTTGAACCAATTCAAATCTCATAAAAATCGTTTTAATGCGAATCAGTGCTGCAAAGACGAGTTATATTTTGCGATATAATTATCGGGTTCAACAGATTAAGTTTGATGAACTCTCTTATTACAAAACATATAAGTCATTGCCAAAAGCTTCGTTTTGATTTTGTAGTTAGTATTGTTCAATTTACTTGTTAAAACTAGCAGACATTTCAAGCTTTAAATTTTTATGAAAGTATTTTTCATAATTATAATAGAGTAGCAAGTCAACCATTAGGGGCTCTGTTCAATTGATAAGTTTTACAGCACGCTATTGTGTAGATTTTTAAACCTGTCAGTCATGAAAATTTTTTGAATTTTTTGATTTGTGTATTTAAAAATTTCAATGGTTTTTATTTGATGGGGAATAAATGTTTTTTAATCTCTTTTAATGATATTTCAGGATTTTTAACGAGTATCTCATACTTGAATGATCAGCTGAAATGATAATTTAAAAAAAAATTTTCAAAATAAAATGAAATTAATCATGATATAACGCGTTTTCTTGTGACTTTCAATAGATTTTTTTAGTTTTGAAACGTGATGGTGGAAATAGTGACTCTTATTGCAACATCATCCTTTTACATAAACACATCAACAATTTAGAAAAATTCAAAAACCATAACAAATCTTGGTTGAAAGAGGTCTTTTTAGAAACACACAACTTAGTTGCCCCTGTAGGCAGCTTGACTCAAAGTCTCAGTTTCTGCCCTTAAGACAATAGAGAATAGTTCTTTTTGAAGCAGACATTTTTGTGAAACCTTAAACAACGTTTTAATAAGATGCAAATAAAATATTCATCTTGAACTGGTAAGAGATGAGTTTCAAAATCTTTAACAACAACTACGATGAAGCTAAAAAGCGTTGTCATTAACTCTATACATGCTAATAATCTGTTAATTTCATTGGAAACTGTTTTTGTTTCCATTTTCATGATATAATCAACATATAATAAAAATACTTCATGGAATAAAAACTTAACTCACTAAACTAGCTTTTATCCATTGCCATACTTGTGCTACGCAGTGGCAAATGGGGTAGTCCCAGGCCAATATGAGCAATCTATATGGTTAGTATTTGTGTACCAATCTATATGTAGTGATACAGAAAACTGAAAGACTGCGGAAAAAATACGGATAATAAAAATCGTAAAGCAAACTAATAACCTCTAAATTATATTTTTTCATATAGAGCGTGTTTGGGTCTAAATACTTGGAAGGAATTTGGAAAATCTCATTGAATAAAAGAACTTGTATACTGTCTGTGTATTGTCAGTTTTTATGCTGTTTTGAATTGGGAGTTTTAATATCGATTATTTAGGTTATTGTTAAAAACTACTTCAAACAAAGCAACTTCGGCGTGTTATCAGTATCTTATCTACAATACAAGACAGTGTTAAAACACATTCTATAAAACTTCGAGTCTTTTAATACAAGCTAGGGTACAGTGGTGCAAGCTTGTTTAAACATACAATATACTCAACATATGATGCCATGGAGGTATGACCATAAATAACACAAAAAGATTTGTGAGGTAATTTATAAGGCAGAAGAGACAATGAAAAAACCGTTGGTGAAGTTCAAGTTTGGTTTTGTTTAACGTTGTGAGAAGAAAAACTGCTGTTTTAATGAGTTATTGACAACAATAAAAGCTTCATATAATCTCAATAACTCGATCTTTTAAAAACATTGAAAAATATTTTGAAAAATATATAATAAAAATAATCAAAATAGCAATCGCCTAACATTATAATATAAATCAATTTTAACAAAATAGCAGGATGTTGGTCTTTTTGCGTTTTCTACTCTTGGCTCTATGTCCTATGTGGGGTAGGTTTTTTGTTCTTTAAATAATTATAAAAGTTTTAAGAATAAAAAAATAATAGTAGACAAATGATAAAATCAATTTAACTGTGATTAAAAAAGTTTTTCATTTTTTTTAACTTAAATTTATAGAATTTTCTTTAGTTTCTATGATTTTTATGAATATTTCTTTAAAAGCTTTATTGTGATTTATTCAAACTTTAAAACAAAACATGAGTCGATCTATTATTTAAAACATTATTATGCTTCTAGTCTTTATTATTATTATTATTATTATTATTATTATTATTATTATTATTATTATTATTATTATTATTATTATTATTATTATTATTATTATTATTATTATTATTATTATTATTATTATTATTATTATTATTATTATTATTATTATTATTATTATTATTATTATTATTATTATTATTATTATTATTATTATTATTCATGCTTATTCTCATTCATTTATTGAGAACTCCAATCCCTGAACGAATGCTTCTTTTATAACCATTCATTTCAATCAGGATCCTTAACGACACCAACCACTTTAGACACAGAATATTTAACAAGCCTAATAAATAATAAATACTCACTGTTGATTAATATACCACAATAGAATTCTCTAAGGGTATAAGTTTTCAGGCCGGGAGTTGAATTCATAACGTCCGAGCTTATAGCTAACGCTCACCCTATAAGATGTTTTGCATGTTAATATTATATCTATTTAAGAGTCAACTACTTTTTTTTTTTGGAGTATTTTTCAATATTTTATGTTAAAATATAATCTTACTCATTATCGTCTTTCATCAAATATTTAGCATAGCAAATATCGTTCAACAGCCGCTCAAAATCCCACAAACAAGTATTTGTATTATCATTCCAGCCATAAAAAAAATAACTTTCGAATAACTATCAGTATTTGAAAACTTAAACAAATCTATTGTGATATGTTAATCACTTAAGTGAATCTCATAACATGTTCTGAACTGCCTCTCATCATCCCATCTTGTTTTACTACTTATACACTCAAATATAACTTTTTTTAATTATCTATTTTTAGATAAGTATGTTTCTATCCAGTGTTTTTTTGTTTGACTAAAATTCTACGCTTAAAAGCCCATTTTGTCACGACCAAAATCATCACAGATACATTTATTTCTGCTATAACTAAAGTAGAATAAAAAATTAAACATTTCCTTATTTACATTCAAATTTTTTGTTTAAGAAATAACTATTAGTTGACAAATTTGAAATTTTCGTGTTTTTAAATCTCTCTCAATGCGCAGCTGACCGTATTAACTATGCTTGATTGTGTTGTAGTATGGTGTGGTTGAGTGTGTTGTGGTAAAGTGTGGTGGACTGTGGTGTGGTTGTGTGTGGTGTAGTGTGCTGTGGTGTGTGGTATAGTGTAGTGAAGTCTGGTGTGGTTTAATGTGGTCTACTGGAATATTAGTCGATTGAACGAAGTGTGATAGAAATAATAGACGTCATCTTCCCATTAAATTTTATACACACATTCTTGATCTGGTAAACTGTATACTTCAACTCTATGGTTGTGAAACTAAGACTTAATACTCGTATGTTGCCATGAAGTTTATTGAAAGATGAATATATAATGAGCCAGAATGGAGACCTACTATTGGTCGAGCCTTCGTAAATGCTTGAAAGGAACTCAGAATTGATTTTATAGCGTTTAATATAAATTTTATTATTCGAGATTTTATCTTTTTTTATAAGCCCTTTTGATTGAGTAGTAATTATTAGGTAGTTTTATTTGGAAATTGAATTTGTTCATCTTTTATAATTAAATAGAAATATATATAACAGTTGGGGGTGAAAAAAAATTTTGGAACTTAAAGTTTGAGAAACTTTCAGTGATCAAAAAAACTTTCAATTGAATCTATTAATTTATCTTACTACTAATAATGATGCTTCAACCAACTTTTGTTATTATTCTTATTATTATCTTCACTATTTTTATCATTATATCTTTCTTAATATTAATATTATTATTATTATTATTATCAATAGTATTTTGGTTTTTACTACTATTGCTTTTCATTTATACCGTCTTTCTCATAACATCATTATCATCATTTGGCGCAAAAGACTGCAGGCGAGGATGGATGTAATGAAGAAAAACTAGCAGAGAAGTGAATATTTAATGTAGCTATTTTGTTAAATATGCATATTTAATCAGAATTTTATTCAAGTGCACTTTTAGAAAAAAGATTAAAACTAAGATGAGGATAATAACATGCCTACAAATAATTTTTTATTGAAATTTCTTCCACAAAATTTTAAAGCTTTTCTTTAACTTTGACACTAAAGACGTGAAGCCAAGTTTTCACAGTCAATCTACAATTATATAATCAATTATATAAAAATATATATTAGTTTTCATGATATATTTTTATTATTTTTTTATTTCATAAATTCAATCTACAAATTCATAATTTTAAACATAGATATATACCTAAGTTTGTATGCATTATCGCATAACTTCACATATACTACTGCAAAAGCAGATATATTTGATGAACATTTTTACAGCATATCAAAAAACCATTTAATAAATAAACTAAGAATGCTCAAAATTGATAGCAAAAAAAATATGGCTATTTTACTGAGAAACTAATCAAATGATGTGCGTTGTTTATTTTGAGTTTTTATAGTTTTTGTTGGAAAATAATTACCTATCCAAACATTGTTGAACTTGAGAAAGTCAGCGAAAATAATAAAAGCAGAAAAAAAAATAACAAAAAAAAAATTAAAAATAAAAATAATTCAAATATTTCAATTGTTTTTTTTTGAAAACAATTTGATAGAACATCTTAATGGTAACAAAAGATACAAACATTGTTTTTATTGTTTTGATTATAACTCAAACCTTGTCTTTTAATCGTTAGATTTATCAAGTTGTTAATATTTACATTGAGACTTATAGCGCGTAATTTACAAAAAAAATCAATTCATTCTAAAAAATATAAAAAAAAAGTTACTAAATACAAAGAGAATTGAAAAACATTTCTAAATGAAACCAACTGGGAATCATCAAAAACAATTATAAAACTAAGAATAATAAAAACAAAAGAATAACACAAAAAAAGCAATAACAAAAACAATAAAGATATGACGTAATATATGAACACGTGGAACTTGACACCAACTAGCAATCATTGTGTCAAATAAAATGCTTATTTTTTGTTTTTATTTACTATTTTTATTATCATTAAAAGTACTTTATTATTATTGTTATTTTTGTTAATATTATTTATTCTTGTTAATATTATTTATTCTTGTTAATATTATTTATTCTTGTTAATATTATTTATTCTTGTTAATATTATTTATTCTTGTTAATATTATTTATTTTTGTTAATATTATTTATTTTTGGTATTATGATTATTATATTACGTCATCATAATTTTTAAAAAAATCTTTTGCTAATTTCATAAAAAATGTTATTTTTATTTTTATTATTTTGTTTTTTTAACAAAAGTTATTCATTCTTTCTTGTTTTTTATTCTCTTATGCTACGCAAGCATATAAAGGCACTTCACATACTGGAAACAATTCAATTTCAACAAGAAAATAAGAATCAATAATAGAACTGTATTTTTTTGTTATAAATAGTATCAACTAAAGCACTAACAAAAAATGAAGAAGAGAACAAAGTCAAAATGAAAAAATAACAATAATAAATTAATAAAAATAATACTTTCTTAGTATATTAACGATGAAAAAACATGAACAAATAAAGAAACTTTTCTTTTTTTAAAATGTGAACAATGATACTGAAACACTGATAATTGCATCATTAATTGGTAAATAATAAAGATAAAAATTTAAAAGAGATATAATAAAAACATAATTTTGTTTATAACTAAAAAATATTTGAGTAATAACTGTGATTATTTTGTTGAAACTTTTATAGCGCACAATTCACAAACAAATTTGCTTCAGAGGCACAAATAACAAGTTTATTAATCAATAAAACAAATATTCAATCATTTACTTATAGTATTAATAATAGAAAAAAATATAACAAGAATAATAATAGTGATAATAGTAACAAAAATAAAAAAAGTACGTGAAATTAATAAAATGAACAGCGTTTAAAAGAGTAATAATAACAACAACAGTGATACTAATAAAAAAAATAATAACAATAACAACAACAGTAATAATAATAATGCGTTGATTATATGCACTGTGGAAATGACTATGGTCACAGACATCACGAAACGTCATAACGCCTTCCCTTGGTGGTCGTTGTGTGTGTTTGTTTGTGTGTTTGTTGTTTTTATTTTGTTTGTGTGTTTGTATTTCTGTATGTATTTTTTTTTGTTCGTGTGTTTTTGTATGCTCGAATATGGTTTTTTAAGGTTTTCTGCTCGTATGTTTTTTTTCTCGCTTTTTTTTTCGATTTTCATTTGTTTAGGTTTTGTTTGTTTGTGTGTACATGTTTGAATACCTATGTGCGTGTGAAGTAATGCATGGTTTGTTTGAGAACTTCCGGCGAATGCTTATTCACCAAAAACTATTGGTACGTTAACTAAAAAGACTTCTTACCCTGCCTATTGAGTTATATGATGACACGAATGGCTTAATGGTGGGGTGCTCATGAGTGAGACCTAAAGATTCTGGGTTCGATTCCTGTTGAAAACAATAACAATTTTTTAAACTTTTTCAATTATAATTTAAAATATTCAGATGGTATTGTTAAAAAATTGAGCACAAAGTGACAATGAATTTGGCCTAGAGTGAAAGTTGAACCAACCATCTTTGCGTTTAAACCTATTGTCCAACTCTGTAAAAATTTCTAAAAAAAAACTTTTTTTAAAACAAAAAAATAATTTTGAAAAAAAATTTTTGAAACATTTTTAAAAAAAACAAAAAGCGTAATAAAAAGATGGATAAAAAATTAAATAAAAAAATTATCAAAATAAAAAAAACGAAAAAAATAATTCAATAAAGGCTGTAGTAGTTGAACTTGTTGGGTTATGTTCGACGGAAGCCATTAATAAAAGTCAAAAAACAATGACATTAATAACAAGGAAAATGACGGAGAAAAAAATTTTATTTCAATTTTTTAACCTAAATATAATGGAAATTATATAAAATATTATTATTAATAAAACAATAAAAATTATTGTTATTTTTTATTTTATTTGTTTTTATACTTATTTTGAAATTGATCACTCTATTTTTATTTGACGACAGTTTGACACAATAAAACACAAACACCCACAACACTCACAACATCCACACACCCACCCACACACACACACCCACACCCACCCACACACCCACCCACACACCCACACACCCACCCACACACCCACACACCCACCCACCCACACACACACACACACACACCCACACACCCATACACCCATACACCCATACACCCACACACCCACACACCCATACACCCACACACCACACACACACACACACACACACACACACACACACACACACACACACACACACACACACACACACACACACACACACACACACACACACACACACACATACAAACACACACACACACACACACACACACACAAACACACACACACACACACACACACACACACACACACACACACACACACACACACACACACACACACACACACACACACACACACACACACACACACACACACACACACACACACACACACACACACACACACACACACACACACACACACACACACACACACACACACACACACACACATACACACATCCAAAAAACTAAAAAACATTACAACTTGACAATTTTAACGCATTGAAAAACATACACACAGTTTTCTCAAAATGCTACTTTCCAGACTTCATAACCAAACAAAAACAAAATCGAAATGAAGCGCTAAACAAAGAAGTAAAATGGCGAACCAAAATAAAATACGAAGACTATGGTATCAATCTTGTATCTATGGTTGAGATTTATTCTTTGGAGCTCAGTTCCTTGTCGTTTGTTTTAACGTCCAAAGAAAACTGTTACGAAACTGTGACGAAGTTTGCTGATAATGATGAAACGAGAAATAATATCAATAAAAAAAACAATAATAAAAATAATAATAATGATATAAATATTATCAAAAGAGATTATCTTGAAGACTATTACAGGGATGATAAAATAAACAACGTCGAAACAAGCAATACATTCGACTATCGTGGAAAAAACAATAAAATAAACCGTGACAACAATAATAAAGATAATAAAAAAAATAAAAAAAATAATATCATAAACAATAATAAAAATAAAAATAATAATATCATAAAAATCTACGATACAAGCGAAGAAACGTCAAGTTACAGAGAAGATTATTCCAACTCAACACACCGATCGAACCGGGAAGGGACCGAGATTCGAACCGCTTGCGTCCGACTTTACCTTCTCAAATGTGTCAAAAAGTTGCCCAATGAAATATATAAAGTTCAAGTTGTCAAATCTAGGTTGCTATAGAATCGATGTTGGTGATGATAATGGTGGTGATGGTGATGCTGGTGGTGAGGGTGATGATGGTGGTGATGATGATGATGATGATGATGATAAGATTAAGAATGATGATGTTCAAAGCAACTTTCCAAATGTAATTAAAAAAAAACACTACAACACAGCGAAAGCAGTTTTAGTTGCATGAGGTTTGAGAGGAAAAACAACAATATTGTTATCGTTTCTGAAGGTTCGCCATCACAATATTTTTGAATGCCTTACTGATAATAGAGAACAATTCTTACGAGCTCATGCAATGATAAAATGAGACATTACTGAATTTTGCGCCAGGACCAACTGACGCTGCGGGTGATTGTCCAATCACAAACCTCCTCGTTTCTAATTGGCCCTGGTTTGGTGAGATTTCTATTAATAACTCAAAATACTTTCATATTTCAGCTATATGTTTTCAAGGTTTGAGTAATTAGATATTAAATTTAAAAAATCTTTTTATTTACCTTTCTTTTTTCACTTTTACACAGCAAAGACACCATCACAGCTAACAACCTGTCCTTTGAAGGGCGGCTTTGAATTTAAAATGTGGCTCAACGGAGTGCAAGAGGTGGTGTGAGATCATGGGGTGTAATGGTGTGAGAGAGTGAGGTGTGGTGTGGTGGTGTGCTGTAATATCGTTTTGTAAGGTGGTGTGGTGACGGTCGGATAGGGTGGTAAAGAGATGTAATTAAGTGTAGTATAGTGGTATTCGATTCGGTTTTTTTACATCAATTTTTTTAAGATGTTGCTTCATATACACGAAAACAAACTCATTCCCAAGCTTTCTCACTACCCAAAAATACCACAATCCCAAACCACATATCCACCAGTTCCTTTTTCTATCTCTATCTTACCACTCACTATAATCTCATCTACTCACAACACTCACCTCTTCTACCCTCCCTCATCTTTATATTTTTCCATTATCTCCAGCACCCCGTAATTTCAACACCACCACAAGTTATGCCCAGAAACGTGGAACATGGCAAGGCTAGAAGTGGCTTGTACCAATGCTGAACACGTGAAAATGAATTTCAAACAGCCACAATGTTCTCCTTTCTATGCCCACTATAACATCACTAGTTTGTCCTCACTTTTTGTTCACTTGCTTCTCAATTTTTCTTTGAATAATTTCTAATTCATTATTTTCATTAAGTATACATTTATTTGAATATCCAATATCTCATGAAGAATCTTTCATTCATCTCGCCACTTATCCCTCTACCAATTCAAACACCTATCTCACTCATTTACCCACCCACTACCCACCAAATCTTTAGAGTTATCCTTGTTATGCTGGGGTGATTGGGTGGATAAGGATGAAGTAGTTGTGGTTCTGTCGCATATGGGCCACAACCTTCCTCGTTACGTCATGGTCTGTTTCTATGTTTTGTCCTTGATGGATGAATTTAACTGTGTAAATATAAAGTATAAATGTAATGTAATTTAATGGAGTATTTATGAAGCGCTTGCTAAAAATTTGATGTAGCGAAAACACACTGTGGAACAGGTGCTAATTGTCGGCCCATGCGGGATCGAACCCGGTAACTTTTAGATAATTAGTCTAATGCTCAACCATTGAGCTATAGGGGCAGACAAATAACATAAAAGATTTATAATTATTATTATAAGTTTTGAGTATAAATAATAAAAATGATTTATAAAGGGTAACTATGTATTAAAAGGTAGGTACAAAATAACTTAATTCATGGATAAATGATCGATTGACGTATGAGTTAAACTTGACAAGCCTATTTCTACCATAGAAGTACAAGAAGAAACTGAAGAACAAGCAAGCGAACGAGTTGAATTTTTTCTTAGACGCTGTGGTTGCTAGTAGCACCAATCAAATGAATCACTACGTCAAAATGGTGTTCAACAGAAGTGGTTAGTGTGATCATTAGTGATTATTATATTATAAAAGTTGTATCTAGTCAACAGGAATGCATTATTTTTGAAAAAAATGAAATAGGCGTATTAGCAAATAGATAAACACAAAAGCTTAGATAAAAATAAAAGCACACGACAAAACACAAACAACACAAAAAAAACACAAAAAGACATAAACACTATCAAAATAACACACACAGACACAGAAAAATATACACAAACTTACACATAAACAAACATACAAACAGACACAGAAACGTGTGTGGATGATTCTTGGAGATGCAGAGAGATGAAGGGAAGGTGCGGCACTGCTTCAATGTTCACCCACGCCAAACATTGCAGCAAGACTTGTGGCTACTGCAGTAAGTGATTTTATGTATATTTGTATTAACAATATGCAAAACTCATACATTTTCAAACCATTATATTTTAATAATTTCCATACACATAATACCAAATAAACAAAAGCTTGCAAATTTCACCTAACAAATTATGAACACCAAACAAAAAAAAACATACAAGCATCACACACAATGCAAAAGTTTGAAAAATATTTTTTCGAAAACAAAGTGACAAACTTAAAGAAATTAAATTTAATAATGAATGAGAATTAAGGTGGCAATTTATGCTTTTCAAAATTTGATTTTCTTTTTCATATTAACTCATTAAATATGCATTTTGAAAAATTACTTTAGTTCTTTGATCTTGACCTCTCATGCACACAACTACACATGTGTTAAAAACTCAGTATTTAATTCACTTTCATACTCAACACATACATACTCAAAACATACTCAACACATCCATGCTCAAAACACATCATACTCTACACATATTTACGGAATTGTATAAAACATCCACAAGCGTGACACACACTGACAAAAGTGTATAAGCACAAGTTGTTCTCTTAAACAAAATCTTCGAGAGCAAGCAATTTATTAACATCCTTAACCACAACTAATCCAACAATATCAATACTAAAACAATCCACTTGAATAAAACCTCACAATTCCTTATATACTAACAGTTTTGGAAATTCTAAAAAATTTTATTTACCGGAAGGTAATTATAACCAATCAAAACAATATATACTAAACTATTAATTCTATAACATAAAGGGGTCCAAAGTACGTAATAATCAAAACGTAGTAGATTAAATAATGTCCTGTAATTAAAACCAACTAGATTTCTGTTACATTTCAACAACACACACTCACAAGCATCCTCATCACAAACAGCACTCAAAACTTCTCCGAACTACGAATGTAAGTTTCCTTTAGAGTTCCAGGGTAGATGGAGGTACTTTTTGGTCAATGGTGCCGATAATGTTCATATTAATAATAAAAATAATAATGGCATTTATTATAATGCTGTCCGTGGTAAGGAAAAAAGAAGAATTTTTTTGAATAATAATAATAAAAATGAAAATAATTATTATAAGACAATGAACTCCACAAAAAAAAAGGAATTTATTGGTAATGAAAAAACAAACGCTAACCACGAAAGGGCTTTTAATAGGTATGAGAACAAAATAATACACTACGTAGGTTTCGATAACTACACCGATAATGATGGTGGTTATACAATAATTGACAATGATAGTTATCGCAGTATTGATAGCAACAAGACCAATCATAAAAACAAGAAAAAAAGAATAAAAAGCAAAAATAGAAAAAAAAATAAAAAGAAAAATAAAAATAATAAGAAAAATAAAAATAATAATAATAACAGCAAAAATAATAATAATGGGGAAAAAATGGTGGTGGTGGATAAGGGAAGGATAAAGTTTGAGTCGTTGGGCACTTTTGTCTGCAAGTCTAAGCACTGGGAAGATAACTATTACAAGGCCTGTTTTTTTTTCATTTTATTCTGAATTCAAAGTTTCTTTTTCTCTAGTTTATTTTTTCAAAATCTTTAATGAATTATATTTTTTTATTCCTACTTTTTCTTTATTTTTAGATTTATCTCAATTTTAAATGAATTCCAATTTTATTTGATATCATTTTATTTTTATCTTCTTTTTGAATATTGCATAAGTTTTTCATATAGTTCTTCAAACAAAACTCTACTGTTCTTGTTGTTAATCAAAACCTACTCATTCCAGGTTTACTCACACTTTTCAAATGGATGGTTAGAACTTGCTTTAAAAATGCTTCATATAGATGAACACTTGTTTAAATAGTCTCTGTTAGCAGCTGAGGCGTTGAAGATGTTATAAGATTGGAGTTTAGTCGAAATAAACTGATAACAAATAGTCAAAAATGCAACTATAAATACAATCTTAAAAAAAGTTGTTATTAGATTTAAATTGAATTTTTTTTTAAATGACAATAAAAATAAATATTAAAAAAAATGCAAAAGTCAATAATAAATAAAATATGATAATATTAAAAATTATAACCCACAGCAGACCTCGGTATTCTTGCCTGCACCTTGAAATGGACACCAATGGAGTCTTGCTATTCAGATTATGTATATATAAACTTTTACAACAACAACAATTTTCGAACTCCCACTACACAACCACAACACCCCCACAATATAAAACCACCCCACCACAACACTCCTACCTCCACCACACCACACAGCAGCTGAAAGCACTCAGACAGACATGTCATTCGAAATTTGCAAATTCATTGACCAACTACCTCCCATGCTATCCACTTACCGCAGCCACTCTCTCAAAGCTATGCTGCGTCAAAATTTGAATATTTTTATAAATAATTTTTTTGTTTATGTTTGCTTGTGTGTTTTTGTAGTATTTATTGTAATTTAGAATTGTATTATTTGTTGTTTTATTTTTTTTAATATTAATTTTGTCTCTAAACATAATTTTCTCTTATTAATAATTACACCTTCATAGGAGATAAAGAGGCAAAAACAACGTGTATATTATCTGGATACATAGACATACTTCTCAAGTTTTCCCGCTATTTTGTTCAAATTGATAACAAATATAGTGTTTCTGAGAGTGGTACTAGCAGTACTTTTGGCAGTTGGCATAGCAATATCAGTAGTAGCAGTAGCAGTAATGGTAGTAGTAGTAGTAGTAGTAGCAGTGGTGCTGTTGAGCTGGACACGGCAAGCTGCTTTGCAAGGCTGGCCAGCTGGAATGACAAGTAGGATTGTTGATGCATTTTCTTGAGTTTGTGTTTAATTTTATAAATTAACACCTTTTAAGCTTCATCTTAAAATTAAAATATTTATAAAGTAAAATACTATGAAATTCAATTCTGCAACCAAACAAATAGTCCAGACAATAACCACTTGACCCAACTATTGTAAACCCTTACTAATCCCTTTGAATCCCATTGACCAAAGGGTTTGTGGCACGGATAATATGATGAAACTAACGGGTAGAGACCACTGTGTGTTAGGACTGTTACCTCATTGTTAGTGTTCTAGTCATTGTTTTTTTATTTACAGGATTCATATGAAATACTAGTTTTATTGACTAGTGGTTTTGAATACATTTTGTTATTTTTTAAATAAATGCTCCTTCCACATTTATTCATTCTGAATAAATTGAAAACTCGGAAAGTAATGCTCATAGCAAATAAAAATATTTGGGTTATTTTACATATGATGATTTTATTTTAGACTTAACAGTTATATAAAATTTAGCTGTATATATCATATAATCAATAAAAATTAACGCTTAAACTCATTATTAGATCTACAAAACCACTCTCAAAGCTTTCATGTGTGGCAGAAAGCATACAATATCTCCAAGACACGATGTTTTCATCACCAACAACCCCTCGGACCTTGACCGGCCTCTCTGCTGGGTGAGTGTGTTTTATTTGTTTCATCTTATGGTTTTGACGCATCTGATTACTATACTAGATATCAACATCACTATTATCATCGTCTTTATAGTGCTATTTTTATAAGGTTGCTATCACTTTATATACTACTATGATTCAATCGTGATTTGATATTACTGTTTTGAATAATTTTATGGCCGATTTAGTTATCATCATAAATAACCATTCAAATTATTCAATGAAACCATTGATCTTTCGATCATACATTCTCCAACATGCAAGGTATATCATACTCTACCATTTATAGGTAATGGAAAAAGACGTGAAGAGGATTTTACAATGGCAAAAAAACTCAACTTTTTTGCCTTACAAAAGGGGTTTTGTGCATGCTTTGATGACTAAGTGTGGATCTATGGCTTCATACAGAGATCAGGAAGAAAACGCAGTGTTTTCATTCGATGTTATAAATAGTAAGGAGGACTTGGTAGTTGTGGATCTTCATGCGATTTTTTTCTAAAAAAACTGAACTCATAATAAGACAAATTTGAGACCATATATGTATGTGAAACAAAAAAACAAACTCATAAACAACCACTCTTACAAAATAACCCCCATACACACACACACACACACACACACACACACACACACACACACACACACACACACACACACACACACACACACACACACACACACACACACACACACACACACACACACACACACACACACACACACACACACACACACACACACACACACACACACACACACACACACACACACACACACACACACACACACACACACACACACACACACACACACACACACACACACACACACACACACACACACACACACACACACACACACACACACACACACACACACACACACACACACACACACACACACACACACACACACACACACACACACACACACACACACACACACACACACACACACACACACACACACACAAACACACACACACACACACACACACACAAACACACACACACACACACATACACACACACACAATCACACGTACATACACACAGACCACCAGAAACGACCGTGTTCTCAGTTCAACTTCTACCACGCTTACAAGTCCCAAAAGTCAAAATTACCAACTTACTACTTTTCCTCTTCATCTATTCTTAGGCACAAAATACATAATTTTTTCTATTATGTAATGTTTTTTCCATTTCTTATTTATATTTTTCATTAAAAATTGGAGTTTTTATTTATTAAATTCAAATATATTAAATTTTTGATTATAACAGAACATTTCAATATTTATTTCAAGTCCGATTTATAGATTTGGTATCAAGACATGTTCGTCTAAATCTATTCTATAGAATAAATTCAACCACTGGTGATGTTACAATTTGAAGCTCATTCAATTTTATATTTTCACATTATCTGTAAAATTTAACATTGTACTCTTTACAGAATCACACCTCATTTTAATCCATAGTAAAAATTAAAAACATTTATATTTATAACAAAATCAACTTTAACTCTCTCGTATTACCCCACTTGATCTGACAGCGGAATCGAACCTCAGCTGCCAGATTGATCGACACTTCACCACTAGCGCGTTTACATATAAAAGATTAGTTGTCACTGTAAGAATTATTGTAGTCGTGGTTGTTGTTAGTAAATCTCCCTTTTCCTTTAGAGTAGTCAATAAACTTTAGAAACCAGGATGTTTTTCTTTAGATTCAATACGTTTCTTTTAAAAGTTCACTCGTTCGACATACTACTGCGACGTAGAATGAGGATAAAAAGCACTGTTTTTATGAAGAAATTTCAAATTAAGTTAATGTTTCGTAACAGTTTAATTAACAATGATAAGATTTGAAGAAAGTTATTCTACTAAATAATAACTTTTCTGGAAAAAAATTGAAAACTTCTTCAGATCGGGAACTCAAACATTGAAACTGCAAGAGCAACAAAAAGAGTGTTTTAAAATAGATATACGTTGAACCAAAAAAAATTTGGATAAAACTTGAAAAAAAATAAACTTCAATAAAAAATAAACTTTAAATGGGGATAAAACTAGAATTACCATAGTTATCGACCATATTGTGAATAGAAGAGAATATATTAAAGAGAAATCCATCATATCTTCCGTTTCACGCTTATCGATTTAACAACAAAACTATTACCAAAAAAACTGTGAATAAAGTTTCTTTAAATTAATAATTTTATTTAACTTTTTAATAATAAAAATGAAGCTGTGATAACAAAAGTAAAAAAATAATTTATTAAAACAAAAGTGCAAATTATTTGAACACTAGAGATAATTTTATTAAGTACAAAGCTTTTCGTTAACAAAGTGACATTATCTTCAGCCTTTAAATAATTTGCAGTATTCACTTTGGCTAAAGAAGATTATTCATAAAATAATAGTAGTAATAATAAATATATTTCTGTATTATTTTCTTATTGCCAGGTTTCCATAGCAATGAATGTTGAATATAAAAGGATGGAAAAGAATCGGATGCCAGAATTTTTTTCAAACTTTTAAGCACATTCATTTGAATAAATTACTTATAAAGAGCATTGATAAAGCACCAAAAAAATGCACATGGTGAGCTCATTCAACCCGAGCAAAGCCTTCCAACTCACCACTCGATCCCTCCAAAACTCCAACCCTCATCACCCATCTCTATCTTCTTTATCCATCGTTACAACCATCATCCTACCCTTAACCATCATCTCTACAACCATCCAAAGCACTGAAGGGTTTTCATTAGTGGGACGACCGACCTTCAGCAGCAAACCCTACACGCCATCAAACGCTTCTCTAGCCAATGATGGTTTGATGTACGAAATAAACAAAGCGCTTCATACCTGCTTCGTTTCTGCATTGACCCAGCCTGGTATGTTGCGCTTTATTTGATGAGTATCATTAATTACCGATGTTATTAGCTCATACCAAATTTGAGTTTCATACAGCTCCTACTACTACCACAGAGCAGACTGAACCGGCATGGTGGTCAGTGGACTTGGGTGCGGAGTATAAGCTAAAAAAAGTCTCCATCTCCATCAGCTATTTCAGTCAATGTTATTAGACTTTTAATAGTTATTACTACTCACATACATACAAAGTGAAAACATATGAAAACAAACACAAAATATCGAGATACATAAAAAAATAAAAGACCAAAACACATAAACAAAACATGAACAAATTAAACACATAAAAAGATAACACCAAAAACATAAACAGTGCACAATGACGCCGGATGCGTGGACAATTTGAAGGGGGCTTACGTGGGCACTGTTAAGAATGACGTCAGCATTCGAGCTCCCAGACATAATGATATTGAAGTATCTCTTGATTTTTTTTTATAAACAATTACACAAAAAATTTTGGATGGTTTTATCGTTTTTTATTTGAATTTGTTTGTTAACTTTGAAACTATGGACAGAATGGAATCTATTCAAAAAACACCCATAGCTCGATATATTGGAAATGAAAATTTTTTAAAGAAAAACGCACAATAATCAAAATGAACATCTGATAAGCTAAAAAAAATTATAAGACAAACAAAACAACAACAGACAAAATGTAACTAAAATAGAATATCAAAAAATAATAGCTTACCTTACACGTCATAGCTTAACTAGGTACGTCATAGCTTAACTAGTTAAGTAATACTTGCAAGTGTTACTTTGTTAACAGAAAGTTTTTTATCTTAATAACTATTATAAGTTTTTTTGAATAAAATCGTAAATTGTGACGTCATACAACAACAGTTGTGTAGCATTTACGGCAGAAACATTTCCATATCAACCAGTGATATTTTTCTCTTCTGTAGGAGTAGCATGAAAGCGGGCAGGTTATTATTGTTATTAATATTTTTTTTTTATTTATGATTTTTATTTTTTTTTATTATTAGTGTATTTTTTTTATTATTAAATTTATTATACCTGTGAACATTAAAACTTTCATTAAAATGTCGATACATGATTTTATCAAACCTCTTTTGAAAAAGAACAAACGACGTTAAACGGTGATGGTGGTGATGATGATGAAGAATAATAACAAGAATTTTTATTATTATTATGATTATATTTATTTTTATTTTTAAGATACATGGTAGTACAGCAGGCCTTGAACAAGACGGGCATGTTAACATTGTGTGAAGTGGTAGTCGTGGCTGTTAATGATGGTATTATCGTTCAGGCTTATAATTATTTATATAAGCAATAAATGAATTGACCTCATCATGATCAAGTTTTTTATTTACTTTTTTTTGTAAAACTTTTTAAATGGTGGCACGGGCCAAAGTGGTTCGGTTACAAATAGCAACGAAGGCAATGCTGGGGTAACTACACAAGGACCTGTTCAGCCCGCAGGTGGGACTTTTGATGATTGGGGGATGAATGATGGATGAATGAGCGGTATATAAAAAGATATATCGGTTTAGAGCAAAAGATTTGTTAATAGACATCTGTTATGTGCTCAACATTAACACGCAACCACAGAAAAGCAATGCGTCTCGAAACAAGCGAACTTCTCGAAAAGGATAATGACGTGGCAAGCGACACAAAAATTCACTAACCTGTTAAGAAATGATAGCTCCATTGCAAGAAACTGCTTTAAACTTAAAGTGCGGAGTCTTTTGGAATGTGTTGCTTTGTGTTCTATTAGAGAAGATTTGCTCTGTTCTTCGCTCAAATATCGGTAGGTTTCAAATAAAGGCTAGATTTTACAGTATAACTTTTATAAGGTTTTATAAAATTTAAGAAAAAAAACTGGTAAAAAAACATACAAAATCTCTAAAAAGTTATGGCAACTCATAATAGTTTTCTTTTTTTTTTGCTTTTCATCTTTTTAGAGCTCATGTTGATTTTATTAGTTAAATAACTTAGTTGATAAACTTGAAATAAAACAAATCTCAACACACCATAACAGAAAATCTGAAAAAACCTGTACATATGCCTACAAGCATAACGAGACAGGCTCCTATAGAGATTGGCTAGGCTACATAGTTATTAACGATACCTATCTACCGATCCTTAACTGAAACAAACAAGAGAAATCTCATCACATAGAAAAAATAAAAAACTACAAAAATTGATGTTTTTTCTAAATTTCTTTCAAGATTGTAAATTCTTCAAGTTTTGTTATAGGACCAATACTTTACGAAAGATTTTTTCCAAGTGATTTCTTTGTTTGTGTATCTATCCATGGATCTATATATTTCTCTCCATCTTTTTATCTATCTAGTCATCTGAGTTTATTTATCAACTTAAATGTTGAAGACTGCGGAAATAACGGTTATGGCTTTCATCGTAAATATAATTGTATAACCTTAGATTGTTGCTTTATTGAAACGAATTATAACACAAATTGCGTCACTAACCAATATAGATGTTTCTCATGAAAAAATCGAAAATTAATTTTATTTAAATTACTTGAAACAACTTAAAAAAAAAGAAAAACAACTTAAAATATTAAATCTTTAAATAGGTTACTTATAGCACTTTTAATAAATATAATTTATTAAAAATTTTAATAAAAACAAAATTATGAAAAAAATTTTTTTGAAAAATAGATTAACAAAATGGCACTGACATCAATTCTTAATCAATAGATTTTCAAGTGTTCTTATGTCAATGAAGAACAAGTATAAGTGGAAAAGTAATAAAAATATGAAAATGAAGTTTTTGATAAAAAAATAGTAACAACTAATGACAAAAATATAACAATAAAACTGAATAATAATAGTTGAAACATTAGTAACAATGAAGTAACATTCTGGGTGAAAATGTAACAAACGATTATAAGATAATGAAACATCAACCGGTATTTGAGAGTTAGTGGAGGGATACAAAAATACTGAATTACTTTTAAATAGTGATGTTCTATGAATCATAAAAATATTTAAATAATGAAACATAAAAATATTACTATTGCTTTTTATTGATTCAAGTACAAAAATTATGAATACTATTTGGACAAATTTGATCTATTTCATTGAAAAATATGTTGTTATTATTGAACAAATCAAAAACTGAAAAAATTAGCGTAAAATGGTTATATGAAAAACTATGTGAGTAATATGCAATCTTAATTGCAAAATTGTGGGAGTCAAGATGCTGATAATTATTCCAAAAAAGATTCGAAGAAACTCATTTTGAGTAAGGCCCGCCAGGAAAGATATAAAAGAGCAAAATAAAAAAACCTTTATAAATAAATGTATTTTTGGTCATTTAATAAATATTAAATAAAACAAAACTCTTTATGGAAACAATTAGAAGCTTTTCAGGTGTTTGAAGTGTTTGAAATTGAAAGTTGACTTGACAAAAGTAATTAAGCTTGTAAAAAAAAATATTTTTAAGAAAATAATTATTATATTCTTATTATTATAATTAATATTTTTATTGCATTGAGTAAGAGATTCAGTGAGTGAAAAAACGGAATTTGTGAGTAGAATGACTAGGCTTGTGATATAAAAATAACAGAAAAATGAAAATTTCAATAAAAGCTATGGCTGGAAACCTAATTTTCTACATGTCTGTTCCACAACATCACGTCTACATAAAAAAATAATGAAAAAAAAAAAAATGGAAATGATAAAATGTCTATTATTCTAATTATTATTATTAGTACTATTCTCATTATTATTACTCTAAATAATAATAATACTATTATTATTATTTTTATTGATGATGATGAATCATACTTGGCAAAGATTCCACCACCGGGCGGCAGATCATTAATGTTCTCCTTCTCGAGCAGTGTGATCAAGTACTGCACCAAGTCTCCTACCTCATACATTATCGGCCTCTTCAGCAGCTCTGTAGGTCCATGTGAGTGGGCACATGATAGCTTGGTATGTGACAGATGAATAGATAAACATGTAGGTAAATAGATAAAGAAAGAGATAGATAGATAGAAAGGTAGAGATAGATAGATAGATACATAGATAGATAGATAGATAGATAGATAGATAGATAGATAGATAGATAGATAGATAGATAGATAGATAGATAGATAGATAGATAGATAGATAGATAGATAGATGGATAGACAGTACCCACCGATAACTTTATTTTCAATCACTGTGTTCAAAGTCATCTCCTTAATCCTAGCATCGGCTGTTTCTTTGGGCGCTCCTTTGAACATCACCATGACTACACTCATGTTATCTCTGCTTCCCTGTGTGTATGTGTTGATTTGGTAGTTTGCTTTTACGTTAAAAATCAATTGTTGTTTGGTCATAATTTTCTTTACAAGTACATTATATGAAACCAGCTTTACAATAATAACAATCTCTATTTTCAACTCTACAACTGCCATCAAAAGTCTGCCTAAGTATGCAGTACCACCAACCCCACCCTCCAACCAAGCTACACCCCCAACCTTGGAAAAGCAAGTATCGATAAGGTTACAAGCAATGTTTTTGATCTCTTTTGTGACAAGCAGTCTAGATCGTACAAGATCACAGGCATCTTTGTTTGATATCACATCCCAAATACCATCACAGGCCAAAAGTAGAAATTGGTCATTAGCGTTGCGTTCGTACCTGAATCGGGGGTTCAAGGGTGAGTCGGGTTTTTAATTATGTTTAATAACATGATGTGATGGCGTTGAAGATGATGAAAATGGTGATGGAGATTATGAAATAAATATAGCTTATTTAAAAAATTAATCAAGCAGAAGCACAAGGAAGATTAATTAATAAAACAGCCAATAAGCCTAATGTTAATACAAATAAAAGAAAAGCACATCGATACTGAATGAACCTAAAGCTACATAAAAAAGGTAATAGAAAAAATGAAAGTATGAAGAGAACAGAAGAATAAATAAAATGGTACAAGTAAAGGTCGGGTTCTGAAGATACCATCTGCTCCCATGGACTTCTGGCTGTCATCAAGAAAAATATTATTATTATTCTATTCTTAATGTTTATTCATTATTCTTATTATTATGCTAGCATTAATGTTAATTTTATTTGATTGCTATTACTGATGTCAACATTATTTCACTACTATTGTTACTACTACTTAATTAATATTATTACCATTATTCAATAAAAAACTAATAATAATGAATTAAATTTAGGTATTATTCTATTTTCATCACCACCATCATCATGATTACCCCTCTTATCCTCCTCATCACCACCAGTATCCCCCTTTTCATCATTATTCTCATCAAGAGCACCAACCTTGAACAGTTTTATAGTCAAAGTCACCAAGGGCCCTAGATACAGCTAAAGAGCCATTGATTCGTTGAATCATGACATAACCACCTGCATTTATTATGCGTTCTCTTTCCTGATTGGTTAATATGTTTTATTTTTAGTTTCAGTAGATAAGTAGTATTTAGTAAATTGTAACAAGCATGAGAAATATCCAATCCCATTATTGAAATTATGAGTCTTATAATAATCATTATTATCATAAATAAACATTAACAAAAAAAACAAACACCTTAGGTAGAATGGGTTTGTGATCAAGAGTGGCAAGAACTACATTGGATTGCTGGCCCCTACCACTGAACATGACACCCCTTGAGTCTCCCAGGTTGGCAAAGATTATGTGGGTTTGGTATATGAAACAACAGATAACTGTTGTGCCACTTCGGTCCTCTGCTATCTTTGCCTCAGGCATCTGTTAGCAAATGTAATCAATATTGGTAATAATTATAATGAATAACATTTTTGAATTTCCAAAGCAATGAATTACCCAAAGTAAAGATAATCATGATATATTTTTGAAAAGATATATGTTTTGAAATTCAAACATCTAAAAGCCATCGATCCATCTGCAGGAATCCATTTTTGATGCCTCTCTCTATCTCAAGTAACTGGTCCCTTGTGGGAATGAAGCTTGCAGGTCTATGAACGTTTATATCTGCAATGATTCTTTTGAACTCTGGCGTAGTTAGAATAGCAATAAGAAGTTCTTTGGCGCTGTGTTCAGCTACTAGACTTCCAGCATGTCCGTCAAAAACTGAAAAAAATGACCACCCCGGTATGTCGGGAATGGAAAGAATTGCTGTGTGTGCATCTTCCATCTCTACTCGCCACCCCTGCATACAACAAACCGCATATCTCAAATTATTTTCATTGTCAGCCCCTTCTTCGCTCTGTTTATCCATTATCGGTTTGTCCAAAAACGCGCCCATTGTTAATTTTAAAATTAGAGTTTTTACTTAATAACGGAGAATTTATATCCAATACTTTCTATTCCAATAAAATTGAATTTAATGTTTTATACTGGCGTCTTTAAGTCATTTTAATATGAATTAAGCTTATACATTCACTGTTTTGTAAACAATACATATAACGTTTTTAAATTAAAAGTTTTACAACTTTTTTTAATTAAAAAAAAACTCTATTATTAGAAACTTTTGTATCCTTTAAAAAAATTGTTAAAAAATATATATTTTGACGTGAAAATGTAAACTTTTTTATCGAAAATGATGCTAAGTGTGTAGCAGTATATTTATATTTTCAAATAACTTTTTGCATCGAGTTTTAAGAATATATTCGCTATTGAATAAATATTTTTATAAAACATTCGATACCTGGAATTAGCGTATAAAAATAATATACACCCGGTTCATCTTTTGACATTATATGAAGCAAAAACTAGTAAAACTTCATAAATGAAAACTCTCGCTAGAATACTTTGGTTCCTAATAAACACTAGATAATGTAAGATACTCATACGAAAAGCTTCATGTATTAAGTTTCTCAATAAACCTTAGTGTTTGCTTCTATTATATTCTAAATAAACGTTAGAACTTTCTTGGGTTCTTACCTAATGTTGTAAGATATATATAGCTAGCAACCAAAAGCTTAATACATTTTTTTATGTTGTAGAACTACTCACAAAAATGTTCAAAAACATAATACTAAGCTTCAGAGGTTTATATTAAAATTTCCAATTTTAATTTAGCTGCTTGCGTAAGATCATGAAAAGAGTTAATATGATTTGTATTACAGGAAGCTTGGCAGTCCGAATACCTAATACCAAAGTTCTTTGAGGTGGAAAAAATCTTGGTCTTTTTCTTGAATTTTTTTTCTTTCAACAACAATTAGAGTTTGAATTTTTTAACTCCAATTTTAACCAATTTTTATAATGAGACTGAATTTTATTAAAATGACAAAAAAATACAATTGAAACCTCATGAGTGCAAATACATCTTTATGTAAGATCAAGCAAATACTCCAGTAGATTAATTTTTTTGAACTATATAGGAGACTACAAATTCAAAATTGCTTTGTCAAAGTTTAATTTAAAATAGCAAAATCTGGCTACAGAAATCCTTAAATGTACCCGAAACTAGATGAAAATCATTAAAAATAAATTCGCAACAAAACTTGTTGAAAATATATGATTAAAATTAAACTTTGAAAACATCAATTGAAGATTCACACATTTATTTAAAAAAAAAGCTATAATTTTCGATAAGTATAGCCTTATCATAAGACATTAGCATTAAAATCAAAACATATTCACATATAAAGCCCTTTCTTTCACAATTCCTTCTTCTTTAGTTTTCGCGTCAGTTTTTGGAATCTCTAGCTCTCTTTTAAGTCTTACAAACCATTTAATCAATTCTTCTCCAAGCCCTTCCCTCATCACTTGGTTAGTTTCCAAGCTGCTCAGTGCATCTTCAAAACATTCTGGGAAGTCTCCCGCATACTCTTTTCCAAGGATTCTTTTGAAATTCTTATTGTAAAAAGCTGCATTTTTTTCTTGAAGTGGCAGTTTGTTTTTGATTCCATCCATCCCTGCCACCAAAGTCGCCGCAGTTGCCAAATAATAATTGCAAGCTGAAGAAGGTCTTCGCACCTCCAAATAAGTTGAGAACTTGCTATCATTCTTTACTCGGAATGATGTTTTTCGATTGTCAATATCCCAATCAAACTTAGGTACGAATGTAAACCTTCTGATTCTGCGGTAGCAGTTGGATGTGGGACAATAAAGAGCTATAAGAGATGGCCCATGTTTGATTAAACCTGCGATAAAATGGCGAAATACATCTGACATGTTATCGGGGTCGTTTCCGTCGCAAAATGCATTTGAACGGTTTCCTTGAGCATCTTCGGTCCACAAGGACAAGTTCAAATGACCTGCTTGAAACGTCACCTCTTTCCTCGGAAGAGCCATAAATGTGGCCAAATAACCCATCTTCGTACTCATCTCTTTAATTGCTTCTTTCGCAACAAAAGCATCGTCACTAGCTTTGATTCCAAAACTTGGAACTAAAACAAACTCGAATTTTCCTTCACCATTTTCAATTCGCATGTCTTTAACATCAATTCCACTCCGATACAAATTTTCTTCCAAAGTATACAGATAACTTTCATAGGTTGCATGTAATTGTGTCAGACAAGAATTTTTATGACAATGAACGGTTTTCAGAGTTTCTGGATTGAGAAGAATAAATTCTATTTCAAAGGCTGAGAAGAGACTGAAGCCGAGATGTTTGAGAGAGTCAAGTTGTTTTTTGAGAACAACCCTGGGACATCCCTGCATGAACGAACCATCCCGGTATGTTCGGGGCCATCTGACGTCACACAAAACTTCCCCCACCATCCACTTATCTTCATCTTCGTCGTCGTTCAAACCCACCCACGAACAATTATGGAGTGTATTTTGGCATGGAACTTGATTCATGTTACCATACTTTATCTCTTTCAATTCTTCAGTCATCAACGCTTCACCTCCAGCGTCCATCACCATTATTCTCGCAGTAGACTGGATACCTTCGCACAACCTATCTTCTACAAATTTTCGAGGCACTACTTTAGTTCGAGAAATACCGTTTATATCTCCAATTGTGAAACGTAGGTAATCAAATTTTCGGCCATTTTTCGCTTCAAGATCAAACAATTCTTTGAGATCGAAACTCATTTTGAAAACTTCAAAAATTTCAAACTTTTCAAAAAACTTCTTAGTTAAACATTTGTTAGAAAAACCACTAAATTTATATACATAATATATTTAATCGATTAGAAACAGCTGGTATTGAAAGGTGTATCGAAAAAATTTCAGCAACAGTCAAACGTCCCTGTGTCCATGGAACTATTGTTTAAAAAATTGAAAATGGAAACTTTTTTGAAAAACAAAAACCCGTATGAAACTGAAAAAACTAATGATAAAATATATTTAAAAAATTTGTTAAGTTGGATTTATTTCTAATTGATAAAATAAAACAACTGCTCAGAGATAATACGATAAAAATTTCGAAGTAAATAATGGAAATAACATAAAAAACAAGTTCAAAATTAATTTTCGAGAAAAAATCAAAACTTAAAATTAATGTGAAATTTAAATTTTTTGAAGGATTTGATTATGAAAATGTATTGGTAGTAGCCTATTTTAATTTCATTGAATCAAACACTTTAATCATGAAACGTTTTTTGAAGTTTAAGTTTCAAAAAAAAATAGTGTAACATAAAAAAATAAAACGATTAATTAATTAAAAAAAAACGAATTTTTTTTATATTTTGCGTCTCAGTTTTTAATTATAAATGGAATCAGAATCTGAAATTTGAGTCATGAAATTTGAAATAAATATTTATCTAAAATTTTATTAAAATATTTATTTTATAATTATAAATAAAATCGAAATCTGGAATCAAAAAACTATGAGAAAAATATTTTTGTTTAAATGCCGAAAAGTGAGACTAGCCTTCACATCCCAACGTGTACTTGTAAACAAATGGTTTTGAAATTTTATTGTTTTGAGAGGAATAAAATAAGCTTTAAAACGTTTGTTTTTTAATGAATTTTTTTTCAATATTAAATTTATTTTGAATAAATGAATATTCTATTAGAATAGTCTAAAAAAGACTACAATCTTTTTACATTACATGACAATATTTATTTGACTAAATGTATTTTTGCTCATTATTGAATCTCAATCACAATATAATATCATTTTGATGTGTTACTGTTATATATTAATAATACTAAATTCAAGATGTTCAAGAAAATGAAACAATCAATTCAAGACAAAGAGCAAGCCTCAATTCACAACTATGGTTCCAATTCATTTTCTAATTTACGTTGAACAAAATATTTTAAGTTAATTTCATCATATTTAAAAAATTTGTTGATGAAAAAAACTAAAAATATAATCGAACTTATGAAATTCAGGGCTTTCAAAACAAACTGCTTCAAATTCACGTCGAATTTCCATCAGCTCACAAAAGTAATACTTTTAACATTAAAATTCAAATAACACTCTATAAAGTTACATTCAGCTGATACTAGTCCTTCATCAAAGTCCAACTGAACAAACAACATATTAAAAACTCAAATTTGAAACTATCATGATACACTTTTTCAATTAAAGAAAAAATATAAAAATTTTTTAATAATTTTTACAAGGAGAAAATTTTTTAAAATGAAACCTCATTTTTAATTGATAAAATAATATTTTTCTCATAAGGTCCTTACAAGCCTTGGGTTCTGATAAAGAGAGTTACAAGCTAGTAAGACATTCCTATCAGGTGTGTGCAATATTTTATCACTATTTATCGTTTTCAAATTACTCAAATTAGTTTTTCTATTATAAATCATAATGCTTTTGGTCACTATCATTTACATATAAATATGAATTTTAGGCATCTCAATTTTTTTGATGAAAAGTTATGTATTAATATTATCATCTGATTAATTTATATATAAAGTGAATCTGGTCACTTAACATGGTGAAAGTAAAATGAGATTTCAAATCTTTATATTTATATATACAGCAGTCCAAAATCTTTGTATCTTTTTCCTAATGACTCACCTATTTCTTCACACCATTAAATTTGTCTTATTGGCACCAACTGAAGGTGGCCTGTCGAAGATATAATGGTGGCTCGAATAGTCGCTTTTTATACTTAAAAACTACATAGTTTAGTTTAAGGTCATAATATTATTATTTAAAATAATTTCGCAATTTTATTTCAAACTTCGATAACTTAGTACAATAACATACAAGAACTACTTCTTTTGGGATGATTTCGGATTTTTTGCTTTCCATAGAAAGAAGATGAATTGTGAACATCAACAATTTCATCTTATGCAACAACAAAAATTACAAAGATAAACACTTCATGGTTTTTTGGGGGTAATAAAGGCTGGCATTAGATGAAAATTCTATAAAAAATTAAAAAAAATATTATCATTTAACTAATATCAAAGAATTTAACAATGAAAAAATAGATAAGCAATTTCTGGTTTCAATTGGGATGATGTGGAAGTCCCATTGAAGAAAAAAGATGAAGACAATGAAGTTGTTCAAATTTTGTCTAAAATTAACATTTGATTGCTCAAAATATTTTATTTGAAGTTCTATCTATATATTTTTTGTTTATTGTCACAGATTTAATTATTTTTATACATTCATAAAATCAACTCAGTTTTCTAAATTTCATTTATCTAAGTATTATTATGATTGCTTTTGTTTCAAACTTTTCATATAATCTTAGTTAATTGTTTTGTTTAGTTAGTTATACTTGCATAATTTTTTAAAAAATTGTCATATCTAAGAAAACATACATTATATTAAATTGCATTCAAAGTTCATAATACTCAGTGGTCTAGAAACTCCTGAAGTTGATGCCACTATGATCATACTCATCATTGATTTAATTAAATTTTTTTAAATTTTTTAATTTATTGAACTGTCACTCATATATGATAATTTCTCATTAATTTTTTGCATACAGCATTTACCGACAGCTGTGAATTCTTCTCAAAGCAATGATATTCAACAGAACGATAAATATAATACACACAATCCTCAAACTCATTGTAGGTTTATTAATAAAAAATTTCATTCAATGATCAAATTTTTTAGTATTAATAGTTTGAATTAAAAGTATTGAAACTTTCAAACTGATTACCAGCTGAAGAAGATTCAAAAAACAATTTAATGAAAATTGAAAGTAATTGCCATACTGATAAAGACTCACACATTTCAAACATCACAATACCACATCTTTCTACTGTTTCCCCTGTAAATGAAAACACAGATATTCTCAAAACCATTGAAAGCCACGTTTCTCAGAGTTATCCTCATAGGCCTACCATTTATGTTGATGATGTTGATTTTAGGCCTGTTAGCAATGATGATGAAAATGAGAAAGAAAATTTAATTTCAAAGCATGATAATGAATTACTCAAAAAATATGAAACAAAAATTAAAAGAATTGAAGAAGAATTAATTGAGAAAAATCAAGTCATAGGAGAATTGCACTCAACAATTAAAAAAAAGATAGAAGAAAACATGAAATATGACTTGGGTATTTTATTGTCAATAATTAAATAATAAAAACGTCAATATTCATTTGTTCATGAACTTTTGACAGATCTCAAACAGCTGTTGTCAGAGAAAACGGAATTAGAGAAGACAGTTGAACTAAACCATGGAGAGATAAACCAACTGCATTCACAATTGCTCAATGCTCAAAGCAGTAACAATGCGTGCCATAATGACTTGCGGAAAAAAGATGGAGAGATCGAATGCTTGAAAAACGAAAATTCAGAATTACTTAGTCAGGTAGAATAAAATATTCAAAAAGTTCATAGGTACCTTAGGGCTTACAGTTGGTGAAGCACTAGATTAAATTTTTAAATTTAAGGTGTGTGATGTCGTGTCAAAACAACATCTGTTTCATTGGGCCATTAATTAATTTTTAAGCGACCGTTTGAGTGATTAGTTAAAGTGTGGTGTCAATTATGCCTCAAACTTCGATTTGAGGGTTTATAAAGACGCATGCTAAGCTTATAAGCACTTAGTTTTTAACTAAAAAATTTTTATGATTTTTGAAAAATAAATTGATAAAAAATTATTTGAAATATTTTTGAAAATTGCTCAAAATTCAATGCACTATAATAAAATTCCCATCAGCTGAACAATTACTATAAATACACCGTTTCAGATCAAAGAGTTAAAATCAAACTTGAGCTCAAAGTCGGAACAGAATGATCTTATTTCTTCTAGACACGAAGAAGAAATGAAAGAAAAAAATATAGTGGGTGAAGTTATATTTTGCGTCAAGTTTAAATAGCTATAATGAGGCTGTTAATAAATTTTGATCCGGATCAATGGACATCAATACATATTACAGGCGATTAAAAAGATGGAACAGAAGTTATTCGACATGAGAAAATTATTTCACCAAGAACTTAACGTACTCAACAAACAAAGTAACAAAAACGACACACCCACCAGCATCGTCACCAGCAATTCATACACCAACGTCCCTCTGCACGCTTGGGGTAGCAATATTACTAACAACACGACAGAATGCAACAACGAACCTGACACCGAAACTAAAAGCAAAAAAAATGATAAGGCGCTTAGTTCTAGTAGCAATAATATAAATAGTGATAGCGACAATGACCGAGTTGTCTTTGTTGTCAGCCATATCGAAGATACAGCCACTAATAAAACCGTTGATGGAGAAAAACATAAAGAAAATGGTGATTATAGTAGAAATGAAACACGCCAGAAACGGCTGTCTTCCGCTACTATTGAAGCTTCTACTGCACTTTTCGTCAACCAACACCCTGATAATGTGAATAGGAATGGCTTGGATAACTTGAATGACACTAACTTCAAATACTTAAAACACGTTCTCATGAAATTCCTTTTATGTCGAGAACACGAGGTTGAGAACCGTGCTTTTATTGATTTAAACTCATTTTATTCGTTCAATTCTCAATTCTTTCATATAGTTTATCGCATCAGTTGATTATTACCACTGAATGGTTTTTTGGTAGTTATGTGAATTAATTAATTAAAGGGAAATTATATGCAATTTCTAAACAAACATTTAATTTGATGAATTTTTAAAGTCAGTCATAATTCAAAATTTACAAAAAATAATAAATAAATAAATGGTCCTAGTACAACAACGAAATATATTTTAGCCAATTAATTTTTAATTAACCTAATTAGATCATACTGTTGTAAAAATAATTCAAAAAGAGTTAATATGAAATGTACATCAAACACCAAAATACACTGACACCCCCTACAGGCAATGCAATTAATGAGGGTTGTTTCAGTGTTACTGAAGTTTTCCAGGGAAGAGGAAAACCTGCTGAGAGACACCCTATTATGGAAGACCTCCTGGTTTGGTTCTAGGCCTCCTCTTCCCCCATCCATGCATTTATAACTGTTGCAGATGAGGGGGCTGTGTAACTTAGCGGGTTGATATCGATAAAGTTGAATTTTGTTTTGTATCAGTTTTGATAATAACAACAGAAATATAAGGATAGTTATGCTAATGATAATAATATAATAACGATGATACTAATAATAAAAATGATATAATGGTGCTATTGGTACCAAAAAATAATATTATTATTACTCAAAGGTGATTTCGTTGGTATTAAGTTTATTGTTACTACATAAGTTGAACAGAATGAATGCATTTTTGATGAGTTTTTTCAACGGAAGGATTAGTGTCACAATTGTAAATAGAGCAGTTTAATCATAATATGTATAAATGATATGATAACTATATAAAATCAACTAGAATATTAATAAATGCGATTAGTTTAAACGTCTGTTATTGGGGACGCTTCGGATATTTTTATTTGTAGAGTATTTTTAAATATATCTTTGGTGTGTATAAGTGCGCATGACTCTAATTTTTGTTTTTGATGTTTTAGACTAATTCAAGAAAGGTTAAACTTGAATCATTAGTTCGATTGTCTGCAAAGATTTTTCTGTTTGATTTCTCATACTTTATATGCCGTAAATTTCGAAGTTTTATTTTATTTAGGATGTTGGTATTAATAAAAATTTATAGCATCACTAACTAGATATACAGATATAAATATATATTAAACTTTTTCTTAATTAGCTTCAAATTAAAAGTATCAAATGATTCAAAGCCAAGATGCATTCTTTCAGTTTATTTTGATGTCGATATTTGAATATTAATTTAATAAAAATTTAAATGTTAATTAGATGTGAAACAAGGAGGTACAAAACAAATAAATTAAATACAAAAATCTGAAATGCATTCACAAAATGGTGGGAAAATAAACTTATGTAAATAAATTGGTCTAAATATAGACATACACGGCCCGTTTGATCAACGCTTGGGAATGTTAAATAGGAATTAAATTTTAATTTTTACACGCCAATTCAAACCGGTAAATTTTTTTCTTAAGGGGTTTTAATTAACAGTGGATTTTAAATGATTTGATAACCTTATGTAATCATGGCGGTCAATAGTGCAATATTGCTATAGATTTTGTTACAATTAAGATAAATAGCTTTACAAATCGTAAGTGTTTTTGTCTATTTAATTTACACCCTTTTCCTCTTCATCATCCTCATCTTCCTCCTCCTCCTTTTCACCCCATGTGCTGTTAGTGATCATTTGAATATCTCTAAGGATTTGCTCTGCCTTCCTTGTCGCCTCTTCCTCCTCCTCCTCCTCTTTTCTTTTGCTTCTCTTGAAAAAGATACCTAGAATTTTTATTTCATGATAATGATTTTTTTCAAAAAATATTTTATATTTTATTTCATAAACATAAAAAATTTTATTAATTAAAATGGAAAAGTTCGAAATTTTAATATATACAAAGCAATTAATAATACCGGTTTTCTTGTCAAAATCTGGGTCAGGCTCGTAATCAGGGATGAACTGGCCTAGTTTTGTTACATGACCCAATTTCAATCTGAAACAGAAAATTGAAACATAATTTTTTTTATTTCATTATTAATTCAGACAAAATTAGTGAAGTGCTGAAAACCAATTGGCAATCTTGAGTTACACACAATGAACCTTGTAATAATTACCTAATAATATAATGCAATGCGGTATTTATAAAGCGCTTTTCCTTATAGATCAAAGCGCTTGCTAAAAATTTAATGTAGCGAAAACACACTGTGGAACAGGTGCTAATTGTCGGCCCACGCGGGATCGAACCCGGTAACTTTAGATAATTAGTCTAATGCTCAACCAGTGAGCTATAGGGGCCGACGAATAAATGAAATAATTTAAACAAAGACATTATAAAAAATTCACTCATTCATGTTATTATATCCATTAGTTTTGTCATCATCATTATTTTTCTCATTATTATTATTATGAGGCACCGACTCGTTCTTGGGATTGTGGCAAGGCACCTTCTCTTGCGACTTCTTCTCCGCGAAGCCCAGAGTGCTGTGTGACGTTCTGGAGGGTTCATGTAATAAAAATAATAATAAAAAAAATAATGATAAAAATAATGAAAATAAAAATAATAATTAAAAAAAAATAATAATAAAAATAATAATAATAATAAAATAATATGAAAATAAAATGATGAATTTTGAAAAATGTCTAAACAGTAATGAAATCACTTAGTTATACAGCGCATGGTGTACAATCAATTTTCACTGCAAATGGTTTTATGATAAATTGAATAAAAACAATAAAAAAATGAGCCAAATTAGTCTTAAAAAAAATCAATTTAGGCCACACTTATACATAACGAAATGAAGAACAAAAAGTACGATTTGAACAAAAAAACTTTGTATTCATTCATATATGACGTAGCAAAACTGTGGACAGACTTGAGTCGGAAGGTGTCGACAGCCAAGAGTGAGTTGGCGCTCTTTATCGATCCTGATTCACTCACTTTATAATAAGAAAAACAATGACAATAATAGTATAAATAATAATATTAATAATGATAACAGTCGGTTTTTTCATGAGAAGTTGAAAAAAAAAACACACAAACCTTTTCTGGGCTTGTGTGAATCTGTGATGAAATTGAAGTTCTGCACACAATTGATCAACTCCATTAGATACTTGTGGTAAATGCGGCTTTTAAGGAAGAGGGAAAGGTGCACCTGTGTGTGTGTTTGTGTGTGCACATGTCTGTGTGTGTGTATGTGTGTGTGTGTGTGTGTGTGTGTTTGTGTGTGTGTACAACCATAGAAAAAAATGTTCTACCAACTCTTCTACGCACCTGCCTCTGGGTGGACAAACGCACTAAGGACTAAGGTGTGTGTGTGTATGTGTGCTTTCAGAAGTATTGGAAGGCTCATCGGGTATCAACAAAAGTTAAAAAGGAAAACGAAGATGAGGCTTTTCAAATCCATTATAATGCCTATCCTGCTTTACGGTTGTGAGACTTAGGCTCCTTTGAGCAACCATGTTCAAAGGTTGCAGTCTTTTGTTAATAAATTTGTTCGGTCTATATGTGAAATCTCTATGAGAGACATGTTAAGAAACACCGAAATAAGAAGAAGAGGCAACATTGAACGCGTAGATTCAATCCTTCAACTGAAGACTCAAATGGCTAGGTCATATTGAAAGAATGGCAGATTCCCGGTGGCCCAAAAAATTATTGGTCAGTAAAATATGTGATAGTAAAAGAAGTCAAGGTGGTCAAAAACATAGGTGGCATGATGTGGTGAATAACGATTTGAAAGCTATTGAGTTGGTGTCTGGTTGTCGTAGCAAAGCGAAGAACAGAATCGAATGGCGGAAAAGCATAAATACCCTCATAATCGATCTCAACCAGAATAAAGAACAATCAGAAAAAGATAAGAAAGATCGAAAAAAAGAGCTGAATGTACAATATAACAATACTAATAACATATGTGGTGAGGTGAACATAAATAATGGGGTATTAAACGGTTTGGCATGCTCTTTTTCTGGTTGCAACAAAATTGCAGTTAACAAAGCTGGCCTTGCAAACCACATCAGATAGAAACACTCACAACAAGCAACAATAACAATCTTATGCCAACACTGTGGTAGAAATTTCAAGCGACAGGGTTTTCAAAACCACCAGAAAAAATGCGCAACAACAACAAGAAATGGCAACCATTCTCTGCACCTGCCTGATGGTGGACAAATGCAGTAGAAGAATGTGTGTGCATTTATACAACGATGCTTAGTAAAGCAACTTTTTGCTTCCAGTGTCCTTTTATATTCTTAGTAGCTACAACGATAAATATGACAAAAATTAAAATAACAACAACAATAATAATAATAACCGTTTCCATCTTGTAGAGGAGTAATGCCCGAAGGAGGTCGAAGCAGTCCCATGATGGACCTCCTTCCTTGCATATCATCTGCTCCAGGTCCAACCTGCAAAAATAATAATAGCAAACATAACAATAAAAATGAAAAAATAACAATTTTTGATATACAAGAAGTAGCACCCTGTGAAACAACATACCTAAAGCGTTACAGAAACCTCAACTCAGGGTGGCTTTCATAAATACATATTTTTTATTTATTTATATGAGAACAATAATAAAAATAGTAACTATAAACTTATACGCTGTTTTCAGGTTATAAGACATCCTACCTTAAGCCATGCATGAGATTCAGAGGTCGATCTGCCTGCATGGAGAAGAACCTGTAATTGGGTGAAGATGTGAGTGGGTATTGGCAGCTGACCGTTTTTAGATAGATTTATTTAATAACTACTGACTTTTGGAAAAGTTTAATTTAACAAAAATTAGCTGGCAGACTCCAAAGGTTTTTTTCAATATGATTAAAACCATACAACAAAAAATTTAATGAATATTAAAAATATTCTGAGTGTTCATATAATACAACCAACAACACAGATATAAAGGAACAAACTTATTGTAGATAATCATTGCATCTTCTTGCGCCAAACTTCCCTTTCCCTCAGCATTCTTGCCATTACAAAAGGGGTTAGTTAAACCGCCACTTGGACTCAATCTCCCTTGATACATATTGTTATTGGACTTTGAATCTCTCATTTTGATGACTTCCTTGTTGATGCTTGTATTGTTGTTGACGTCTGATTGGATGGTTTGACCTATGGTTGTGTAGTGGCAAGCGAGGTCATGGTAATATTTATGGTAATTGTCGATGTCAAGATAGCACTGCAAGTAGTCCAAATCCCCGCTTGAATCCATGAACTGGGATGGTTAGGACGTTTGTGATATTGGATTTAAACTTAATTACTAATGCATTGAGCAATGGTAAAATAATAATAATAAAAAAGGTACTTCGGTGAAGTAAGAAAGGGCGGTTTGATGGTAAATGAGGTCGGTGATGTTGAGATTATGAGATGTGAGAAGATCTAGTTGCTGCCTCAAGTGGTATGGACTGTCGATGTAACTGGGGTAGTGGCTGTGGTCGGGTTATGGCATTTGATGAAGTGGATTTTTTATTGATTAATTAATAAAATTTTTAATATCTAGATAAGTTGAAATTTTAATGAGAATTATTATCAAGTTTTATAAAAAAATTGAAATAAACTTAATTAAATATTAAATAAATTTAATGAAAAATTAAATCAAATAAAAATATATCTATTCTTGAAACTATTTCTATCAGCGGTAACATCACAAAACAAACATGGATTCTAGCAAGTTGAAGACGTATTTTTGACATTCATCAAAGCAGCTAGAAGCGATATCGCATAGATTTTCATGTCGATCTATCTGTGTCACTACCGCCTCCCTCAGCTTCGATGGTACGTCTAAACGGTGCAACTGGTCCCCAGACAGGTATTTTGTAAAAATTAATACCACTTTGTTTTCGATATCTTTGGTGGAAAAATGGATAGAAGTCAGAAAGAGAAATCGATTTTATTATTTAATATAAATAAATAAATATATATATTATTTTACAGTATAGAATTCATTATAATAGATTATTAACTATTCCAATTATTACGGAAAAATTAATAAAAAACAATGAAAAAAACAACATATGATATCGTTAAAAAATTAAAACCTTTATTATAGTCGGTAGAAACAGTGTTTTCACTGCCATAACCACTGCTACAGCTACTAGCAGCACCGCTACCGCAGACGTTGTGGTCGTAACTTGGACGGATGATCTCTTTATCTGTGATATTCTGTTAATGAAATTCATTTATTAGTTGAGCTTATTGTAGCATTCTAATTGGTTGTCGATATCAAATATCTGTTAGCTGTGATTTTTGTGGCATTTTGATTGGTTGTTAAATGAATTGCTTATGCATTTGAATAACTTTGTTGAATAACTTTTTATTTTCAATTTTTTATGAGAAATTTTTAATACATTTATTTTTGAAAAAAAAAAACTAAAATTTTTGATAAGTACAACCTTATCATAAATCATAAACTTTGTTGGTTTTTTTCTCATACAAAAGGGCTATTTTTGTTTTGCAGTTTCTATTGAAATGTTAGAAAAAAGCTATTTTTGTTTAGTGAACATTAAAAAGACCTGATAATTTTCTCAAAGACTTCAGTCTAATAATAATAAAATAATATCCATATTAGATTATACTGCTGTAGGCGTCCCAATAGCTGGGGTATACAGCAGTCGGCTAATACACTTTCTCCACTCAGCTTTATTGAGTGGATCCGCATTTTCCAGGCCATAGGATTCCATTTCCCTTTCAACACAACTCAACCAAGTTTTTGCTGGTCTACCACGAAAACGACCTCCAGGTAGAGGAAGTTCGAGCACGTCTTTGATACACATGGACGAACGTCTCACGTGACCATACCAACGAAAACGATGGCTCTGTAGCAGCGTCCTTATGTCTGGCATTTTGAGTTTTGTGAGGAAAACTGATGATGGACTTCTATCCTTTGGCTTAACGCCACATATCCAGTGGATCATAGACCTATCGTTGCGCTGTAGCCTTTGCAAAACAGCAACTGTTGGAGCCCAGTTTTCACTGCCATATAACAAGGGAGAACGCACACAAGATGTGTATAATTTGCCACGAAGTTCCAAGGTGATGTGCTTAGAGGTCAATATGGGCAACAGATTTTTAAACTTACCCCAGGCAACTGAACATCTGGTGATAACTGCCAGTTTACAACCTCCACCTGCACACAACATATCACCAAGGTAGCAAAACTTCGGTTCTACATCCATTGTGGCATTACCAACAATAACCTCTTTGATAGGCCTATAATCCAAAGGTGGCGCTAAATTGAGACAGCGAGGACATACGTAAGCCTGATACTTCAGTCTTCCAGTCAAACCACTACATCTTTTGTGGACCCGATGAGAGCATGTCGAACAAAAAACTTTGTTGACGCCAACATCTTTGCGGCATACACTGCAAGGAAAAGCTCCAGAATCCCTCAAGTTTTCAAAACCGAGTAACATGAATTTTGTTTTTTTGGAGTTCACCCGCAATCCTTTACTTTCTATTTCCAGTTTTCATTTTTCAAATTTGGATATACAATCGTCTAGCGATTCTGAGATCAAAACCAGGTCATCAGCATATAAAAGTTCCCAAAGAACACTGGTTCTTAACTCTCTAGAAAAAGCTTCCAAAACAAGAATAAAAAGTAAAGGACTCAATACAGATCCTTGATGTACACCAACATTTACACCAAACTCATCGCTGAGCTGGTTATTAATACGTAATCGACTTTTTAACCAGTCTCAAATGAAAAATTTTCAAATCTATTATTGTATTTCTTTTATTTAAATTTTGTCAAAATTTTCTATATTTACAACATTATTATTTATCTTATATACATTTTATCATTTTTATTGTCCTTATTATTATCTACACAACTTTTATCATTAGCTCAAGCTGGCAGTCTATACAAATTGTTGTCAAATAAATTGCTTGATTTATAAATTACTCTATAAGTGGTATCAATAACCTGAACCAACTGCTGTCAACCCCAGTTACTGGGACACGTATAAAATTATAACCTAATTAGGTTAATTCAACTACATTACTAATATCTACCTCACTTGTGCTATTATCTTAGTAATATTAGTCACAACTAATCTACTTTTATAATCATATCACTAGCATTTATTTTATTGAATACTTTTTTTATTATTTATTTATTCTATTATTATTACTGATATTATTATAATGAACAGCAAAACCAACATCAATGTTGGAGGGATGTTGGCTTGATGGTGGTATCTGTTTTTTGCAGACCTGTTTTGATGATGATGCATTGAAATGCAATAAGATTGGTAATTTTATTTAATTATTGTCTTTTAAAGATGGATTGAGGTTATGAGAATATTTTTTTTTATCAAATTATTTTTATTATGATATTATTTGGTTATTATGATTTTCTTTTAGTTTTCATGAAAAAAGTGATTATTGATCAATAAAAAAACTACCAAGGCCATTTTGAGAGCATTGATATCCAACCAGAACTGAACTAAATCACAAATGTTTTTTGACTGAGCATAAAACAAAAAATAAGTAAGAGAATCATTGTTAGTCAAGGTGTCTAACAACGAGGCTTTGAGTCTGGACTGTCTATCTACATATCTTGCATATTTGGTCAAAGCTGCATGCACTGAAAGTTATATGGTAGAATTTTTCAGTTCAAGGTTCAAGTTATTAGTATGATGAAATAGTTAGATGAAATCACAATAAGAAGGTTAATGTGGTTTATTTATAAAGTTTTTCATTTAAAAAACTGCATAATTTGGATGTGAAAACTGTTATTAGATGCTATAAAAAAACTGGATATTCATCAGCAAAAAAATATTATATTTGTATACTTGATAATGTGAGTTCAACTTACAAAAAGCTTCGTTTTATTATTCAGTTAATAAAGAAAATATTAATCATTAAAATTTTTACCACTGATATCATCAAGAGTATTTTTTGTTTTTGGAAAGTCAACTTCATCTCTGCCCTCGAGTGCATTCCCTGAAGCTTTTTTGGCACCTTTGGAGTCTTGGTGATAATATAGAGTTTAAAAGATAAATAACTGCGAAAAGCTAATTGTTCAATGAAATTTATATTTTAGGCATTAGGTTTTTTATGTTAATTAAAAAATAACTCTTCAATAAAAGTCCGAATAAACCTTTTGAAAATTTGCGGAAGAAGCTAGAAATTGACATATCATAAAAAGAAATATGGATTTATATAATACATTTTTTTACAAGAGTAATTCTGCGTATGTGTTGAAAAACTTCAAACTCATTGAAATTAAACACGCCAATAAAATTCTCAATACTAAAATTTTGTTTTAGATAGAACAGAAGTGATCAATCTAAAAGCTTCAAATAGAAAAATATTTAAAGCATTTTGAAATCACTATGAAATTTAACTTCTGTTTTTAGTTATAAATTTTTATATAGAATATAAAATAAAAATTTAATGCTAGCTCATATGGAAATTATCTGGGTCCTAAACAGATCAAAATACAAGATAATGCTAACTTTAAAAATACTTCAAACTCTCTTTTACATTTTTGTTCAATTTGTGGTGTAAAAATTTTATTTGTCTCACTATTGAAAAGCAAAAATTGTCATGCAAATTTGTATCAAGGTTTTTCTGAATTTATTAAATATGCTTTATGAAATATCAAAAAAAATAAATTCAAAAAGTGGTGAAACTGCAATTATAAATCAAAAAACGTGATTGCTTTTTTTAAAAATTCCATAGAGAATGGAAACAAAAATTTATCAGTAATTTTTTCTCAAATTTCTTAAAGCATATGTGTAATAAAAAATTTTTTAGTGAAGTTTGTGACAAAAGTTATATATGGCAATGCTTGTTTTCATTCAAAATTTCTAGAGCTATTATTCATGAAAGTTTTGGCGTGAATATTCAGTTCTAGCTATTAAAAAGCATGAAATTTGTTAATTAGTCAAAAAGGTTTTTTTTTCCAATAAGAACTCTAATATTGCGTTTTATTTCTTATCTGAATTATTCATAATGTGAAGTAGATGGAATAATCAAAAAAATTATTTTTTGAAGATGAGAGTGGAAAAGCTAATGGTGCGAAAATTTTTATCAGTCATCGTAAAAATTATTTTTTCTAAACATAAAAATATCACTCAAAGTATACAACTATACTACCCAAAAACTGCTCTTTTTAAGCTAGACATAATCAAGCATATAGTATCATTAGCTCTAAAAGGCTTGAATTATTAATGGAATCATTACAATTTATAAACTCAATCTTTAATCTAACAAATACCTGATATCAAACTTTAAAATGCAAAATTTTTTGTCGTTTTCTGAATGTAAACCAAGTTGATAATTACATAATTACGGAATGAAACACTCTTAAAATAACATGGACTAAAACACCCTGCGATCTGTACTATTTCGATGTATATCGGTTGGCAGGCTTTTTCTATTTCAATGTATAAAAGGCTAGTTGGAAGGCATAAGAACATTATAGGAGCAGTAAACATGTGGTAAGCATTTAATAAACAAAAGTAACTTCAACGTAGAAATTTCTTCACTAAAATTTCTATGTTTCACATGTACGCACCACTCATCTGAATGAAAGAATCAAATATTGACGTGCTATTGATCTTTGTAAAACCAGATAGCTTAGTGCTAAGAGCTTCGGGAATGATGTTGTAGGTTCTGGGTTCGATTTCTGGTGTCAAACATAACAAAAAAATTTTGGTTAAAAAGAATTTTTGGTAAAATTTTACTGATAAAATTTTTACATTTTAATTTGAGATTTAAACGTATTTTAAAATGTATTTTATAGGCTCCAATTTTTCATAACATCAGACACCTTCCATATTTTAATGCTTTTTCCATTAGATTAATTAAATTAAAATATAAATAATTGAAAAATAAAAAAAATTAATTAATTAAAAATTATAAAACTGTTTTCGAGTGATCATTGATTGAAATCATTTTATTGGCACATAACATTGCAAAAACATTCATCGGAGCATTGGGGAGGGGTTTCTGATGAAAACAATAGCTCTGTTATGTGTAATGTAAATCCTGGGATCACAGTTCTTGCTTAATATTACAATGCAAACCAAACTCACTTTTATCAATTTTCACTAAAAACTCAATTTTTTGTTGTTTTAAATTTTTTAATTTTATATTGAATGAATTTTTTCCTGTTGAAATCAGATTTTTTGAAGTTCATTGGTGAGATACAAATATTTTAAAATATTTTTATGGAAATAAAATGATATGAAAAAATGCTTTTCAAATTAAAGTAGGGTTAGTGTCAACTTCAAAATGCTCAAAAGTCAGTTCGGAAAAATAAAATTAAAAATGAGATTATATAATGTAAAAAGTTTAAAATCCTAAATCCTTCACTTAATCTTGGAATAAATTGAATTTCCAGAAATTTGACTATTTTCCATAAATAAACAGACCATCAAAAGAAAAGATTTATTTTCAAAGATATAGGTTTGAAAAAAAAACAGTCATTAAAATTTATATAACTCTAAATAATAAAATAAAAATTAATGTTTCACAAACAAAAACAAATGAAGATCTCGCACAAATAAAACCAATGGGAAATCATAGTTTTTCGACTCAACTTTATAAAGTGTATATAAAAAATAGCTATAAAAAAAAAAAATTTTTTTGGACATAAACATACTGTATAAAACATACGTGGAGCATAAAAAAATTTGGTGGTAACGACGTAATAATCACATCATGCACATCCCTACAATCTTGCCAGATGTTCTTCCGGTTGTTGAAACTGTTACTCAGATAGCACTAAAATGGCGGTGTGCAGATTATGATGAAATGGTGATAAAAGTTCAATGAAATTAAAGGAAATCTTACATTATAAATAACGAAAATATCTCATAATAATATTATTATGAAGTTGTTAGTTTATAAAAATTAATTTAGTGCTTAGTAATGAAATGACATGTTAATATTAAGAATGAAATATTCAATATTAAGGAGTAGGAATAGCAGATATGAATATGAGATAACATTGGCCATAAAAGGTAATATACATATGAAGATAGTGCTGTTGGAAAGCAACAAGAAAAAACTCAAATAAGATAAACATGAAATTAGAAAAAAAAAATGAATAAATAATAATTTTGATAAACAAATTTCATTTCTAGATTTATATCTTTTATGAAACAAAAATTCAAAATTTTGATTTACATCTCGTCATAAATAACAATGACTGTGAACTCACTTTGTAATTTCTATCATAGAATTGCATTATATTATTTTGAAGTGGCATTTCAAAATTTAAGCTCTTCTAGTTTACATAACTAATGGTCAATTCCTTATAAAACCCTACCATAGCCTAAAAACAAATACTTCATATATTTATTTTCAAAAAAACTTAGTAAAAAGTTGAATTATTTGAAAAAATTTTATTTGAATGTTTCTACTTAAATTTTTTTCAAAAGATTAATTTTATAAATCTTTTAGAAGTGACCTATTGGTTGACTTACTTAGTTAATACTTTACAAAAACGATTTGAATCAAACACTTTTATTAACTGAATAACAATACGAAGCTTTCCGTAAGTTGAACTCACATTATCAAGTATACAAACTTTACAAATAGTCATCAACTTATTATGATTGTGAAACATAGAAATAATTTTTTAAGACTTCAATGTTGAAATAGATGCTTTAGTCTTAGTCTCAAATTTCAATAAGTTTTTTTTTCAAACATTTTAATAAATCACTTGTGGATCAAGTCTGTTTTGGTGTTTTCAAACGGCAAACAAAAGAAAGATTTTGTTTAAAATTTACGAAGCAAATAGGAGAGAGTTTTTTTTAATTTCTCATTAACTGAAGGATGTTTTATGCTCTTTTAGACACAAATAAAAATTTAATGTTTCAAAACATTCTTTTGAACGATTGAAAATTTTTGTTTGAGTTTTTCCTTTAAACTAAATCGTAGTTTGGTGAAAATTGCACAAAAAATCATTTAACAATACTGCATCAATACAAATTCATAAACGATTGTCGAAAATTCTAATAATAAATCACTAATCACAAAAATTAATCGATAATCTGTAAACCTGAAAAAAAATTAATAAAATTGCAAAAGATTATGTCAAAAAATACAAAATAACTAATTTAAAAAAAATCAAGTAATTTGAGAAATAAAGAATTGATCATTGGGAACACTCACTAAATACTGCAAAATCTTTTAAAGTGTAAAAAAAACTTCTATTCTATTATACTTGTATTACCAAACTCAAAATATTTTAACCAAAGATTTCTACCAGTGTCATGAGAAAAGAAGGGTATTAAATAAGAATACAGACAAGTTAGAGATAAGAAAAGCTTAACTGAAAAAAAAGATTTAACTAAGATGATTAATGAGGAAAAAAAACAGCAAAATATAAGTCTATCTTACTGTCGAGCGGTTAGATATCCTATTTAAATTGATAAAAATGGTTTAAAATCATTATTTTAATAATTTTGAAATTTTTTGAAACAATTTCAAATGGTTGATAAGTATTATTTTTAAATAATATAGTTTTGGGCATCCATTTAAAAGTGAAACGCATGCCATTAGATTCTTTTTCATAGATGAAATACTTATCGCCATTGATATTGCACGATAATTCTTCATTTGACACTTCGTGAAACAGAGTAACTTAACTCACCTAAAAACAACAAAACTACATCACCAATGATACATCAATTACTACACGACAACAAACTTAACGCAACATCAACAACCAACACAGCACAAAATCCCCAAACACATCACCAAACACAACACATCACAATCAACAAAATTAACTAGCTGTTCATAATATGTTTCAGACTACAGTTAGACATCTTTTGTTTAATTAACCTTTCACTGATGAATTTTTCCATACTTACTTTAAGAGTGGCGTGGTTTGAAAACTACAGGTTTTGACACTCACATGATCTGATTAAAGTTTAGTTTCATTTCTGATTAATTCATTAAAACGGGGTGAAACACACCACCTTTGATTCAAATGTTTAAACATTTAAAAGCTGATAATTTAAAAACTGCTCATAAAATAAAATGTTCAGGAATAATCACTGCGGAGTTTCGTCATTTTACATGAATAATCAAAAGGATTACTACTTCATAGTTTCATTTTTATAAATATTGCTTCAAATGATTTTTTAATTTATTTTGTTTTAAAAGTAAATTATTTTTGGCGGTATATATGTGTGATGTGAAGGCAGTGCGCGACTTATAAAGACAGACGGCATACAGTTTGTGCTTATCCACAAAAACAATTCACCTCGAATACCCTTTGATATAGTATGAAAAGAATTTAATTTTAAATCGAGTTTTTAAAAACTATTTGAATTTCGGTTAAATATTTTTGTTGGGAAACTCAGAATAATAACAAGGATAAACGAACCAAGGTAAGCAAAAATATTATAAAAAAAATATACTTAAAAAACAGACTTGAGTATTGTGAAAAAGAAAAATAAATTTTAACAAAGCCATTTTTTCACTTAATTCATTATTTATTATAAAAAAAAAGTGAAAGCGTAAAGTATTGATGAAATTCTTGTGGGGCGAAGCAATTTGACAGAGTTCCTACAGCTTTTAGAGAGTTTTATGCTTTTCTTGTAACTTTAATATAAAACTGAATTTTTTTGAAAAAGGAAAATTGATTGGCTTGAAACACACCAAAAGCTTACATATTTTAAAGCCATTTACATACGATAAAAAAAAGAATATTTTTTAATTTTAAATTTTTTCGCGATTAATTGCGTTTAAGACAATACTGAAATGCATTGAAATCATTATAAAATGATCTAAAATCACATACTAAAAAATTTAAAAAAAAAAAAAATACATCAAAAATGAATGAAAGATTTAAGAAAGGAAATATTTGATTGAAATATTACCAAACCTGAAGACTCTCATGACCACGTTTCTCAGCCATTCGTATTAAGGACGAATGATAATTTCTCTCATATCCATTATTCTCCCTCGAATGAACATCAATTTGTCTTGAGCATTATAATTACACATCATGGTTATAAGGACATCGAGAAAAGTAAAATGATTAACAACGATCATTGATAAGCGGTTAATAATGATGATAAGCATGGCTGGTGCTCGATTTTTTTGATAACAAGAATTTTCAGAAGTATGGTTCTTATTTACATATCGAAAAATGTTTTTTATTTTTATTTTTGCTTGATAATATTTTCGCTTCAGTTGATTTTTTCAGCGCTACATAAATAATAATAATTATTAATACATATATGCATAATAAAACCTAGTAATTGATTGGGTCATCGTTATCACACGCTTTTGGAACTAACTTTTTTTTTCATTGCTTGCCGTGAAGACTCTTGAAAGCTATGTTCTGTGAAAGTAAAAGTCAATGAGTTTTGAGTCTGCTTTATTCTCAACTGAATGAAGATTTCTTCAAAGGGATGAAGAAAAAGTATGATGAGTGGAAGATGGATAGTTTTAGGTAAAAAAAAAATCAAGAAACAAGAAATTAGTTTTAGAAAAAAGAAAATGAAGTTAATAATATAAGAAGGATGATTTGAGTGAAGAAAAAGTTAAGCAGAAAAGGGTATAAATATAGATAGCAATAGATTTTGTTTAAAAATAATTAAGTGAATTAAAAAATGCACATGGTAGGAATGAAAAAAATAAAAAACAAATAAAAGAATTAAGATATGAATGGGTGGATCAGAAAAATTGTCATTTAAAATATATTATATGAAGTCTGTGAGTGAGAATGGCGTTGTTTCGTTAGAAAGTTTGTGAATTTGTAGCTACATTGTACGTCTTTTGAGGTTTATGCGTGAATAAACTATGTATTTTTCAGAAGTTATCAAATTTTATGGTACAAAAAGTGAAGGATTTTATAAGAAATAGTATTTTTAGTAGAAAATTGTGTTTTTATAAAACAAAAAAAATTTAATTTGATTTTTGTTTAATTTACAACTGTGTGAAAGTTCTGGCGTTTTCATTTCGATTGTGTAAATATTTATCATAAATGAGAAAGTTTGATAAACGCATCATTATAACTGAAAAAACATTATTCCAAACAAGTGAATGGTCAATGTTTTAAATTAAATTTTAACGTTAAAACTACAAATTTTAACAAGTTTTGATAAAGAATTTTAAAATTTGATTGAAAATCAAAATATATTTTATTTAGAGTAAGTTAAAAGTTATATTTGAAATAGTTGTTGAAAAATTCAATTTGGTTTTTTTTCAATTTGAACGGCCATATAGTTTCTAAATTGCCCCAGTTAAGTTTAGGCTATTTTATCTGTTGAACTTTTTAAAATTTCACTTGGAGTTTTTTGTTGAAAAAGTTTTTAAAAAAGAAATTTTATTCAAAATCTTTTATCAATTATTAAGTGAGTTTTTATAAAAAAAAACAAAAAAGATATTTTATATTGGAAGGATATGCACACATACATTGGAGTTTCACTTGTAAGGACAAAATGTTAAAATTTCTCATAATTTATTTGTTTGGACTTATTGAATGAAGTTCCAAAAATTTTTAATTCTGAATAAAAAATACATTTTGAAAAGTTCAGTGAAGCACTTTGTCTATCTAGTTACTACTACAAATAACAAAAAAGTTCTATTTTTTCTTTTCTTCTTTCAACCCTCTACTAATATATTTCATAATTAAATGAAGCATTTTAAATTTGAAATCATTTTTAATAAGAAGTTACAACCAGGGTGTAAAAAGTCTCGTGTAAACTTCAAAATAGTGCAACTCAAGAGTTTAAAAATTTAAAGCTTGGACATAAAGTATAAAAAAAATTAATGGGACGACTAAAGAGCAGAATATTATAAGGTTATTCGAATAGAATCATTGTAAAATGATGAAAATAAACTGAATCGCACAATGCTTTTCCAAGGAGCTCAGGGTCTTTATTATATCTTAAATGACACAGAGCTTGTGGTTGAAATATCATATTGATAGGGACGCGCATATATATATATATATATATATATATATATATATATATATATATATATATATATATATATATATATGAATTCTAACGGAAAAATTTTCAAAATGGCGTTTAAACTACGATGTTCATTGCTTCATTTTGATACAAAACACTGTATGGGAATTGAAAAATTAAAAATAGATGAAATGTTGAACAATTTAACAGTTTGAGAGTCCGGGAGAAACAGAAATCAAAACTTGTATCACATTACTGTCTAAAAAGAAATGTCTAAAAACTACAATCGTTAAAAGTAGAGACAAAAACTTAATCTATAAAACGAATAGTTGAGGTAATGTTTTATGAGAAAAAGAGATAAGGCTTGCATGGTTGTTATGTTTCGCATGTTTAGAAGCAAGCTTCTAATAAGAAATACCCTTGAAGGTCTCTACCTATGATCTGATTGATAATATAAAATTCTTTTAAATGTACTCTTTTGATTTCTTAAATGTATCTTCAATTATTCAAAAGTTTTTTTAAACAGAGAATTCAAAGATTTTAAAAGATCCATTTGAAAAAAAGTTATTGTTACAAAGAAAAGCCTATAAATTTGATTCACAAAAATTTTTAAATCTTAAACACAAAATTTTTGAATGCTTTTTTTAAAAGAAATAAATATGAATATATTGATAAAATATGTGTTTTATAGAAAAACTTAAAGAACAATTTTAAATGCAAAAGTCCTCAATATTTTAAAATTCATGTCGATCAAAGCTATGGTCAATAAAAGTTTTGAGATGTTTTCTAGAAAGTTTCACAGTGACAGTGATGGACACTGGCTGAGCAGGACATAGTTCTAGAAGCGTGTGTTTTGGCGAGAAAATAATGATTCACAAACGAGCTCGTAAAGACTGTAGCAGTTAGGAATCAGTGTGTGAAGGTTTAAGCAGTGCGAGTATCTGCCCAATAAATAAGAAATAGTCTAGAGGTCGCCGTGCCTGAGATCGCAGTGAAAACATACAATGCTTTCTTTCATGTCACCCAAAGCGCTTGTTACAAGTTTAATTCAAAGCGAAGACATTGTAGAAAAAATGTTAACTATATTTTTGACATGAGACTCAACCTGCCACTTTCAAATAAATTGTCAAGCGGTTGAGTTACACAGAATAAGCTGACATGCAAGGGAGCCTAAGTAATATACATGAAGTTTTCGAGCAAAAAAAAAGAAACAAAGATTCTAGGTGGCAACAAAGAGTTGAAGCAACTGATTGCTTGACCTTCTATTGGAGAATATTCGAATTTGCAAATACTCATTATTATTCGTTGAAAACATATATTAAAGTCAACTGAAAAGATAAGATGACAAAATGTATTACTTAAAATATTTTTCAATTGATTTGGAAAAAAGTTATGAAAACAATGAAAAACCCGATAAGAACCAAAGAAATATGATTTTGATGACTTTTAACCGAGAATCTGCATACATCTTATGTTGCAACCCTAGTATATATACAGCAGGTTGGAATTAGCATGCGTTACTCGCAAAATAATTCATAAATTCCCTTTTTTATTTCTTTCAAACATTTTTTTAAGAAATTGTGTTTTTTTATCTTTAAACTTGCTTTAAGTTTAGGCAATTGACTGGAAAATGCTCAGTTCTCGTCAAAATTTTATTAAAATCTTGAATGAAAATTATATTATTTTTTTTTCTAAATTTTTGAATTTGCAGTTTGAATATCATTTTCAACAAGGTGGAAATTTAATGAATGAATGTAAACTTTTTTGAAAAGCTCTCTTTTACTGTGATGCCCAAATTGGCACCATTTAATTTCTTCAACAATGCTCCAAAAAATGATAACATATCCAATAATCTAGGTTTTTTTTCATGGTAATAAAAACCATATTAAAGCTTTTTTTTCATTAAATAATTTTCAAAACTTATCAAACCCGTTGTAATCAGCCGTTAGTTTTGTCTGCGATTCAGTTTTTATGCGCTATACAAATTCGAGTTTTTCACTTCATGTATTTTTAGTTTTCATTTATTTCAAATTATGAGATTTAACATTAAAAAATGAAAATTTTGAACCGGCAAATCGTCTTTTAACATTTGCACTCAAAAAATATGAATTCCCATTAAGTCTTCACAATGTAACTTTAAACTTGAAGCAAGTTAAGGATTGATTTTTTTATTGAAACTTCTTCATAAAATATGCAATCACACTTTTTGTTATCCATTCTAGATGCAAAATATTTTGAGTTGAAAATTTTTAAACTTCATTCAGAATTTAAAATTTCTTCGTTAAAAACATCAATACACGTTTATTCCTTACAGAGCGTAACAACTATCCCAAAAGTTCTGATTCAAAAGCAATTTGGTGCGGTCGTAAGTAAGAGCTTAAAAAATTAATAGAAAAGCAACTACACTGCAAAAGTGGTATTATCGAAAGAAGATATTTCGAATAATCAGTTCAAAACCTACTGCGTTAGACATCCTTATGAAGGACCTGGCGTATAATCCAAGTACTATATGGTCATTTTATATGACGCAGAATTAACCGCTTGAAGATGCATCTATGTTGCAATATCGCAGCAAAAATCAGAGCTATGTGTGCGAATAAGTTTTCGATAATTAAATAAGTATTTCATCAAGCCACGTCTGAACTGCGCACGTCAGAATTGTTAAATTTGCATCAAAAACATTCGAATAATGCGCTATTGTTTTCTTAATTGTTCTTCCAATGTAGAAAAAAGTTTATTTGGTATTTTTATTTGTTCAGCAAAGTCCAGAAAAATGTTTTAGTTAAAGATGAAATTTAATTTTTTGAGCGTCCTTCAAATGGAAAGCAATTATTTAATTGTTCTATTTTTTTATTCAGTATTTCTGAAATCTACAATTTTACACTAACAAAACTTATAATCAAGTATTGTTTGACAAGTGAAAAATGACTTTCGATCAAACATTTAAGCGTAAGTTTTATTGAATCGTGAAACAAATTGAAAAACTTTTAAACGACTAATCCCAAGACAGCAGAATCGATTTTAGTTCAGAGCTTTTGTGATTAACGGCTTTTAGTAACACCCAGAAACAAAAACAATTCAAGATTCATTCAAAAATGAATTAAAGTTTAATTCAATTTATAACGAAAAGCCACAAAGTTTGTTCACAAATCCATTTCCTATAGTTATAGTATTCAACGTCTTTCTGGTCTATTTTGTTAGCAAAAAAACTTTTCAACACCGATAATTTATTAGTTTTTTTAAATAGTGAAACATTTTTAAAATTATATCATAAACTTCATTTTTATGTTCAAAAACAACCTAAATCAGCATTTTTAAAAATTTATAGTGGCATGAATCACATAGATTCAATTCCTTTTTTGACATAGCATCAATTATGTAACGTCATTTTTATTGGAAACGGCATTATTAATATCTAGCAGTGTTTCGTGCAAGAATTTGAAGTTTTATTTCGACGGTTGTGCTATTTTAACTTCATGAATGATTTATTTTTGAGATATGTTTCAAAATAAATATGGAACAACGAGAATGATAAAATCAAGGTTATGAATAATTTAATTAAATGCTAAAAGCAAATAGCCCGATCGGGTGAACTCTGGAGGAAAAAGACATAAAGCACAGTGAATGACCACTATTGAGAAAGATTCTCATGACTATTGATCGGTAGCATCTTATGCTTATAAGCTACCAAACTACTAAGAGCTGAAATTCTATTGACCCACTTACTCCAAGTAGTATTAATAAGACAAAGTTTTGTTGTTTTTTGTGGCATGAGACGGTCTTCTGAGAGGATTTATATTATTAGTTTAGTTACTAGATGTCTCTGGCGACTCAATGAAGCCAATTAAGCTTTTGAAGTTTGTCAATTTGCTTTCTTATTAATTTATTAGACTTGATGATTTTTTACATCTCATAAGCATTTTTAGCAGTTTTTGTAGCTTTTCTGGAGAGTTTCTTAAAATATTCATTTTTTTGTACTGGTTCTGCTTATCTTTTCAAATAGTTTTTTTGGAAATTTATTACATTTCGCATTTTATTCATATTCAAATTTCTCGTAAATAATTTAAATTTATTTTATTATTCTCTTTAAATTATATTTATTGTTCCAACAAGTTTTTCTAGTCTCTTGTCGAAAATAAATGAAAAGAAAGGCGAAGTGTCAAAATTGTTTTGAACAACATAATGAAGAAAAGTATTTTTGATAAAGTTTCCATAAAAAAACTATGAAAAAACCCAATGTCAATTTTGGATTTGATTATCCAAACTAGAAATATGAAAAAAAATTTTGAAATAATCTCTACAAAATGTAAGTGACAAAAAAGCTTTCAAAATTGTCGATTCCAAGACATAAACCTTAAAATTTTTGTCGAAAGCAGTTTAAGGAATTATTTTTTTATTATTCTACCGAGATAAAAAATAGGGTGATAAAAAGGGATTAAAAAATACTTATGTTAATTAAATAATTAAAAGGATAAAAAAGAGAGATTAGTATGACGGGTTTCGATGATTTTTAGATATAACAACAATTATCTTCAATAATAAAACTACATAATAAAAATAAATATAGCTGTATCTCATTTATTCACTTTATTCGCTATTAATAATATTATTTTCAATAACAATATCATTTTGATACTACAAGTTTCAAAGCTTCCCATGTCAATACAAAAACTTAGCTTGATGCAATTGAAATCAAAAAATAATTAAATCCATATAATGTATTTATTCACTATGATAAGATGTATATTTTTTGAAAAATACACACTAAAAATAAAACTCAAAACCAGCCACTAAAAGCCATCTCTTTGATGAATCGCCAGAGAATATTATGTGCTAGAGATCGCCATTTTTAAACTTGGAACTGGTTCAAGCCTTTTTTATTCATCGTTTTACAAATAAATTAATTTTTTCCAGTTTTGTGCATTGTTTTTCAATCTAGAGTTAGTAGAATTAGTGGAGTTTATTGCTTTCACTGGTTATTAGCTTTATGTCTTTGATCTATAATTTCAGACTCAGAAAGAAAAAATACTTTGAAATATTTGAAATCGATTTATTGTGAAAGTTTTGCACCAAAACAGCTTTCCAGGTTAGAATTTAATGAAGCTATGAAGAAAAATTTAATTTGAACATATAAACGACCGACTTGACAAAAACAATGGCATTTTCTATTTTCTCCATTCAAAGCTTCAAAGTTGCTGCAAAATTACTCGCCTTCCAACCCTTCTATAAAACAAACAAATGTTGCAAAACAATACGGTTTTATCAAACTAAGGAAAATTCCACACTGCTTAGAAGCCTACTTACCCAATGTACATTTGAGTTTCACTCTGCTTAGCGAAATAATAGTGAACTATGCTATGAAAGACGTTATTTAAGTTTTAAGATGAACTTTTTTTATTGAAACTCAAATTTTATGCTGAACAGCACGAAATAACAGAAAAAATTTGTGGAAATGTAAAGCTTCAAAAAGAAAATGAAAGTCTTATCGGTTTCAAAGCTTTTTTGTGTATTTTTTTACACACTCTCTGCTCGGAGGTGTATGGCGAAAACTGAAATTGGAAATAATGAAGGTTCATTAATGGTCAAAAAGGCATCGGCCAGTAGCAATAAGAGTAGTCAAAGCACCACCATTAACACTCATATACAACCTTTTTCTAATTTCTCATCTGACCTTTTTTTTACCACTTTCTTTCCTAACGCATCTTTTGTTTTTTTGAAAACTGCTTCCTACAATAAATTTGCTACAAGAACTTCGATGCTTCATGCTTTTTTTCCTAAAGTTAACACTACTATTTTACAACAAATTATAACGAAAAGTGCAGAAACAAATATTAAAAAGACGACTTCAAGTACTACTGAGATTTTTCGCATTCAAACAAACCAAAAACCTCCAAAAGTTGACCTAGGAAAACACAAGGATCTCAAAACATTAAAAAGCAACACGAATAACAAACTGAACCAAAAAAAAAATTGTTTTTCAAAAAAATCTTTTACAAGGCCCGTTAAGCTTTTCGTCATTATAAACCTCTTAGGTTTTCACAAGGGGTCCATGTGCATCTCTTTCTCATCGTGCTGCGCTTTAATCACTCAACCAATTGTTGTACTAATTAGTGAAAAATCGCAAAAAAATTATGTTTTTTTTTTATCATCTGAAAAATTGAGCTATTCCAAGCATATTTTTAATTGTTTTTTGTTACTTTTTCAAAAGAAAAGTTCAAGGAGGCACTATTCAAATGGGTTTAAGGCTCATAATTCAATTAAAAATGCTTCTTTTTATGTTTATTATCTCAAAAAATTATTTCGAAGATTTTTCTTTTGTGATCCTCACATAATTAAAAAAATAAGCGCCGCTTTTGAAGTGGAAAAATTATTCGAAGATCTCAAAAGAAATTTTATGCGGGATTATGAAGTTATTAGCAAAATACTTGAATTTCTTCTTTATAAAACACCCAAAAAGCTACAAAAAAACAAAAACTACAAAAAGTTTGTGGAATATGAAAATTTAACAGAATTAATCAATGATATTTACGGGTCTATTAAAGCCAACGACCCTGACACACAAACCAACAAAGTGGGCAAAAATTTTAGAATCGTCATAAAAATAAGTGGAACACAAAAAGTAACCAACTACCGAGAAATCTTGAAAGCGAATCATAAAAATAGCGATTTTAATCAGAAAAAATCCATTTCTTTATTTTTGCTTGCCTTTGTGGTAACAAAAAAAGCCGGTTCGAGAAACACCGTACATCGTACTCAAAACCATCAATCGGGCTGCAACGTCCGAGATACTAATCTAAACAGGGGGAAACAGTTACACATCAATTCTACCCGCACTCATAAACCCTCCATCAATAGCTTTTTTGTATCATTTTCCCGGGTATTATGCAAGGAATATATTTATATTGATTGTCCCTCTCTTTTAAATGGTAACATTGCATGTACTGATTATGATAACATTTTCATTAAACCTAAAAAAGCATTCAAAGATTATGAAGTACTGTCATCAAAAAATACAAAAAAGAAAAATGAAACAAAAATATACGATCTTTTGAAATTTAATTTTTTCAAAAAAAGAACAAAGGCAGAACGCGAGAAAAGCATTCATTTTGGACGAAAAGTAAAAAATTATAACGTAACAACAAATCTTTGGCTTCCTTTTCATACACTGAGCAAGGTAGTACGTAAAAAAGCAAATAAAATTTCTCCAAAGAATGATTACATTGAAATAGGCCAGAAGTATTTTAAAAGAAAATTGCACACTGATATAAACAACCGAGATAACATCACAACTTACGGCACACAAGACAAGAAATTTCATCAACAATTCCCTACACCATCTACCGGAATTAAAAGTTTTTCTGAAATTTTTTTTCCTTCTATTGTGTCATTCATAAAACCTTCATTTATCATTAATAACAAACGATTATTTATTATCAAAAACCTAATAAAGATCGCGTTTAGAGATATCAATTATCGGTATAAAACATACGATGAAAAAAGTCGCTATAACTATTCATTGAAAGAACCCCCAAATGACTCAGCTAGTGTTTATGTTACGAATGTTACAAGTAATAACATAAAGAACCAAACTTTTTTACGGATCAACTGCTTTGCTCTCATAAAACAAAACATCTCCGCACCTATCTTTCGCACTGCATTGTCTAAATTTATTAAAATAATTCAAACTAAAGTTCCAAATTTAAAAGATCTTTGTTGCAATAAAACCATCGATGCTTGTTTTCATAACCCAAAATCAATAACGGTCAATGAAAGCAATAACGAAAACAATATCGGCACCATAAAAACCGGAGACGCTGAGTCATATAGGGTAATTATAACTGACAGCAAAACCAATTTAAAAAAGACTAAAAAGTCTTCAAGAATTCATAAGCGTTATGAAAGATCAGTGAAAAAAAACGAGCAAAAAAAAGTTCAAGATTCAGTTTATGAGGTGAAATTAAAGGAAGGAGTGGCAAACAACACAAAGGTAGTCAATGTAGCCTATATTTCTGGTCTTAAAAAAGCATACAAATCGAAAGTCATTCAAGTTTTACGTTTCGAATTTACGGAAACAGCTTCAGGCTACTATAAAAAAATATTAAAAACCAAAATACATTCATCAAATAGTGATGGTAAAAAAATTAGTTTCGGAAAAAATCTTTTCCAGAACAAAACCAGCTCCCAATATATTTTTAATGAATCTAATGAGGTTGATACCACAAAAGCAAATCATGAAAATACGGAGAAAAATAAAGCTAATAAGGCTGATAATAGGCTAGACTATTATTTTCCCTTTCGGATAAATGAGAAAGGCGGGGTAATTTATACTGTTGGTCTGATGGATCGAGAAAGATTCGGATTTTGTAAAGAAGTAATGCGATGCAAAATAAACCTTGACGTCACGATTAAACCACCTCGCTATTTCAAAATGATCCGCATCATAGTGCATATAGAAGATGTAAACGATAATGCACCAACATTTCTGAAAGCCCATGATCCCATTGAATTCAAAACTAAAAAAACTTTTACTAGCATACATACTTTGTTAAGTTCCAACTCGTTATACAACGAGAAACAAATTCGGGTTTTGGATGGTGTTTCTATTGAAAAAATCGTAAGAGTTGACATAAGTGAAACAGTTTCTGTGGGATCAATACACTCTCTGCCTCAAGCTGTTGACGCTGATGGTCCTTCCTTCAACATCGCAGATTATGGCCTGTGTTTTATTGATAAGAAAATAAGCAAAGCACTGGAAGATTTAATGGAGGAAACTGCATATAAAACAAATAAAAACTGTCCAGCCCCTCATCACGACTTTTTTTTGCAAGTTAATGAAACAAAATTGCACAATTTTGAGCCTTTTTTGAAAGTTATGAAACCTTTGGACAGAGAAAGATGCGATTTTTATATGATGGTTTTACTATCTTATGACAAAGGTCTTCCTCCGAATTCAGCCGCCATCCTTCTCTTAGTTTCTCTTTTAGATGCTAACGATAACAGCCCTGTCTTTGAGTTTTCTCAATACAAAGCCAATGTCATAGAGCACTGCCCGACTGGCAGTACAGTCGTTACGGTGCATGCCACAGATCTTGACATCGAATCTAATGCATTAATCAAATACAACTTTTCTGAGCAAACAATAAAAAATTACGGCAATGTCTTTGCCATTGATGAATACAGTGGTAATGTGGTAGTGGTGGGAACAATTGACTATGAGTTGAAGCCCATCTATCATCTCTCAATCACCGCTAGAGACAGTGGGACCACATCCAACGTGGTAGATACTTCATTAATAATAAACGTTGTGGACACTAACGATAAGGCTCCTACTGTAAGAATCAGCACGTTAAATGAAAAAACGCATAATAATAACTTAAAAAACAATTTTTCTTTCGCCACGATCAGTGAGAACTCGGCGGTGGGTAGTTTTGTGGCGCATGTCCACGCCTTAGACCAAGACTTCGGTCCCGTCAACTGTTACCTCGTTTCCAAAGAAAAAAATACAACAAATACTAATGAAAGTAAATTTTCTACGCATACGCATTCGTACAAAAATGTAAATCTGAGTTCCCGGCCAAGTTATTTGTCTTCGCCCTTTAAGCATCAATTTTATCCGTCGTGCATCAAATATTCAAAGAAGAAATGCCCAGATTTTTATTCATTCATTTCTCTTCCATCGAAAGCTACTTTTTCCCCGTTTGCGCTTTCATTACGAAGTCAAACACCAAGCATTTCTCAATACCAGCTAGTGAGCACTGCAGTGCTTGACAGGGAGGTCTGTTCAGCTTACAAAGTCTCTATCAGGTTTCAATTTTTGAAATATATATCAGTTATTTTTAGCTTCATGCTATTAATAAGACATTTTTTGTAATTTTATTTCCATAAAACCATTATTGCCTCATTGAATTTAAATAAAGCCTTCTGAAGTTGCATTGTGTCAAAAATAAAATTTTGTGGAGCATAAAAAATTTGAATCACATTAAAATTCTGCCATGGTTTTGAAAACTCCAAAATTATAATTTTAAATCTTCAAAAAAATAAAAAATAATTTAGCATGAAGAAAGTTCAAATTTTTCCAACTGATAGAAAATATTATTGATGAGATGAATTTTTATTAAAAAACGTCTAAAAACAAAAGCGTGATTCATCTTGTTTCCAATCAGTGATCATAATCAAAATCTAAATGAAGGAAAAACTTCAAAACAATTTCCAAAACCTGTTGAAATCCTGCTAACGGAATTCTCAACAGCCGAAAGACGAATTGTTTTAGTCAGTTCATTTATTCAAAAAACCATCAATAATTGTAGCAGGAAATTTGAAAAATCTTTTCTTCTTCATTAAATTTGAATAGCTTCTTTAACCAATTTTGAAATTTAATTCATCTTAACTTTTCAAAAAAGTTAATTAAATTTTAAAATGCTTTGGGGCTTTAAAATAGCGAAAAGTTTTTTTTGCAAGATCTAGCTGTTTTTACAACAAAAGTTTTTTCGAAAATTTGCAATAAAATTTTTTTGTGAGCTTCATTTAATTTATTTATTCTATAAAAAATTCAGTCATGGAATCAAAATCTTCATTCTAATTATGCAAGAGCTTATCCTCAAGACAACAGTTTAGTTTCAAGAGCTTGTTTCAAATGGCATTAGTTATGAAAAGAAGCACCGCAAAGGGGAAATATAATAGTATAAAAAACCTGTTAGTCTCGGTGAAAATAGTTGAAAAGTTCTTACATTGGAATAAAAGATGAACGACCCGTTCAAGTGACGCGGCACTATTTGATTGGAATTGAAAACAAGATTCAAAGAAAACCTTTTAGACTGTAGCTTGCTGAAAGTTTTCAAAAAAATAATTTAAATTTTAGATTTTGAAAATTTCGAAAACATTAAGAATTTAGAAAAAATATCGTTGGAGTGTTGAAAAGTTCAAAATTAGCCATTTTTATTCTCGTCTTGGAAAGTCATGCTCTATAAAGCGAGAAGAATTTAGTTTGGTACCTTTTTTACTGTTGTACTATACCGTAGCTACTACCCTCACAGTACCTTTGTAATGATGAATTTCAAATTATCAAATGTGTTTTCATTAGCATGTTGACAGAGCTATTCTTTGGATTCATTAAAATCATTCGTCATGTCTTAATCATGCTTATTTCAAATATTTTATTGAATGAGCTTTTAAATTGGTTGAAAAATGTTATGTAAAATACAAGTATTGTTTAATTGATGGTATGTTTAAATCTCTTCTTTGTACGCTTTTCAATATATTTTAAAGCAAATAATTTGTATCGAAAGAAAAACTCTTTATTGGAATTTTTTTTAAACGAATGTGTAACAGTTAACAAAAAATGAATTCAACTTCAACAAAATTCAAGTAACAAAATTCATTAAACCAATTCATTTTTACATGTCTTTTAAAAACATTCAAAAAAGCTTTTTATTATATATATATATAAACCTCTATTTATTATTAATGTTCAAATCAGGATTCAAACTAAAATTTCCATGCAGATGCACTGACTCGGGTTTTCCCACATCTCTATCTAACCAGCATGACATCTACATCCAAGTCTTGAATACTAACGATAATCCTCCTCGCTTCTTACACACCAGTAATCTGACGCGTTATGCTTTTTTCCATTTTATTGTTTCCGACTCCAAACTACCTTCCTACAACACAAACACTATTGACAAAAACAACAAGAAGAATTTTAATGAAACCGAAAATAATGAAAATTTAGATAATGATGATTGGAAAGATACTGAAAAATATATGGGTTATGTGTTTCATGTCCAAGAAAGCAATTCGTCTAATCAAACTGTGGGCAGAGTGTTTGCTTGTGATGGAGATGAAGTCGAAGATTATGATGGCTTCAAAAGCAACTATATCGACTTATCATATCATAATATTAGTTTTTTAAATGGGAAAATTGCTTTTTCTAAAAAATCTGATGCGAATCTTTTTTATGAAAATCACCTCGAAAAAGAGTTTTTGGCTTCTTCCGATGAAACATATAAAAATTATAAATTAATGTTTTTGATAAAAAATCAATATACCGTTTTAGGTACGCTTTTTAGCGAGAATAACTCAAGCTTATATCATCAACTCAACTTAAAAAAACATCAAGCAAAACAAGAGCCCCGAATTATGGGAAAACACCATAAAAACAAAAGAAACAAATTTTCCGACGAGTCTCCTCATCATCACCACTACCACCATACCCCCCCTCAGTTTCGTTCTGTTAATTTTTTTTCTATCCATCCTCATTCTGGTCTTATTCAAACTACAAAAGCACTCGATCGTGAAGAAACGCCGTTTTTTTGCCTTGTTATCACTGTTTCCGATCTTCCGCCTTCCGCTCTCACCACCACTACCACAGTTATAATTATTGTTGATGACATAAACGACCACCACCCCGTTTTCTATTCTGCAAACTTAAAACCAAAGAGTTCTTTGAACGCATCTTTCGAGTCGAATAAAGCACCATTAAACCTCCCAAATTACTCCAACCAACGTCTTTTTCATTATCACGCAAACCAACACATATTCAGCGTTTCTGAGAACCAACCACCCAACACCCACGTGGCGTTTGTTAGCGCTTTTGACGCCGATTCTCTTCCACAAAACAACAAAATTCATTACTTCATCTCATCCACCACAGCTTCTTTCGATTTATCGGTGCCTGGAGTTTTTAAAATAAACACTACGACGGGAGAAATAAGCACTTTAAGGTCTTTGGATAGGGAATTACATCCGGTCTATAATCTCACCATAATGGCTCAAGATGCCGGCCAGCCTCCATTGACAGGTATTAATAATCCTTGAAACTTAGTGTGTTATTAGAACGTTATGTAACAAACACAACGATTAATGAACAAGCAAAGGCTGTAAAAGATGCGCTTAAGCCACAAAATACGTACATTAAAGCATAAAATAACGCCCGAATATACGAGAAATATCGGAACAAGTGCCATGCTAAACTTAGGGCGCATTTACGATTAGGCGTAAAACCGATCTTTTAGCACGAAAAACAATATTTATTTCAAATATTACTTTATTTCAAATGCAAAAATACTCAAATTCATGGCGGAATTTAAAATTTATGAAGAAAATAAATCAAAATGAAATTTTAAAAAGCGTAACATTTATTTATATTATAGACTGCTTTTATTTCAATCATGTAGATGTTTTGTCACAAAAATCAAAGGTTTGAAATAAAAATCTAAAAAATACACACCTAAGTCACAGGATGAAGCTTTTGATGTGAAAGGACTTCATAATTTAAAATTTCAAAGAATGTTTTTATAAATAATTCATTTTATAGAACAGAAAATTTCAATTTTGGGAATAATCAATGTAAATTGCATGAAATAAAGTGTTTTGATCGATTGTTTAGAATTGCAACCAACTTAAACTCATCTTGGTAGCCTCATATTGGAGTATAAACATTTAGAGAAGCTTTTTAGGTAAATTTGAACGTTGAAAATTAAAAAAAACAAAATAAACCGATCTGACGGATGATATACGAAAAAGATTAAAAAACACCAAATAATAAATATAAAATATAAAAAACATCAAAATAGAAAAATTGTTTCGAACAAAGGTTGCAAAGGAAGTTACTTAAATCAACTTCAGATATTACATTGAGTCAAAGTAATGTAATGTAATGCGGTATTTATAAAGCGCTTTTCCTCATAGATCAAAGCGCATGCTACAAATTTAATGTAGCGAAAACACACTGTGGAACAGGTGCTAATTGTCGGCCCACGCGGGATCAAACCCGGTAACTTTTAGATAATTAGTCTAATGCTCAACCATTGAGCTATAGGGTCCGAAAGTCCTGAAAAAACTGAATTTAAAAAAAACGGTTAGCTTTTTATCTTTTCAATCTAAGCATAAAAATAATACTGTTGAATTTAACACAGTTTTTTTATATTTTCATTGTGTAAAAACATTTTAAGATTCAGTTTTCCAATTTTCAATTTTAAAAGTGTTTTCAACAAAAATTTCATTCTGAAAATCAAATTAGCCACCTTCGAAATAAAAAATTAAAATGAAGTTTCAAAAAACTCCCAGAATACTGGAGCAAGCCCAATATAATTAAAAAATAAGGAAAAAAGCTCATTTCCCAAAATCAAATTGAAGGCGCGTTGTTTAACCCCAACCTACATGTCATTTCCATCTCCTAAACTTGCTTCATCATTATTGATTTCAACCATTCTTTTTTATTCTATAGTCAAAAACATTATTTTTCAAATGAGCACTAGAGTTAACATCGAAAGAAACTAGATGTTTAGAATGTTGAAATGCTTTTATGCAAAAAGTTAAGCTTTAAGCTTTCGTAATATAAAATTTTAAAATTAAATTAATTCTAACAAGTTTATTCAATTCAATAAAATTTGATTTCCTTACTTTCGAAACATAAAAATTTCATCACTCGATATCCTTTTCAAAATCCTTCATATAAAATCTACGAAATCTTGTATTACCACGCAAAAACACGTCTTGGAGCAAAAAGTTTCTATCGTAAGGCGTGATGCATATTCTCTAGAGGTCATTTTAAACCCAAGACTTCAAAAGATTTGTTGTACATTCAAAGTAAAACATCAAGGAGACTAGTGTTATAAGAAGAAACTAATTAAATTATACCACTGAATTTTTTGTTTGCTTTTTTAAATAGATTTTTATCAAAATTTTGAAAGAATTTGATGATATAATAGATATTTTATATAACATTTTTTAAAAAAAACTCGATAGATTATTCTTTTTTTAGACTTCAGCTGTAATTTAATGAGTAGAAACGGTAGGTTTCCAAAATAAATGCTGTAAACTACAAAAAAAATATTAGGATATATAAAAGGAAATAAATGAAATAAATAAGCCTAGTAATGGAGATAAAATTACTACATACAATAGAGAAAGTAAATTATTCCGTACCACTATGGGTCGCCGTTTGTAATTTATTGATTGCGGTCAGAGTTAAAAGTCTTTATAATACTCTTTTAAAAGTAGTTCTCTAGACGTAAAATGTTCAATTGAAAAATATTTCAAGCTTTATAAGACGAAAACTTAGATAAACTTGTTAATTTTACAGTTAAAAAACTAATGGGGAGTTTTATTGAAACTGTAAGTGACCGGGTCAGGCGTTTTCAAATGCTTTTACTTTCTCTACAAAACGTCAGTCTAGTAGACAAAAATTGAAAAAAAAATTATTTCTTATAATTGATTTTTTCGAAATTTTTTCCAGTAAATTTGTTTAATAGACGTAGTATATTTATGCTATAAAATATGTGAAAGAATATTAATGCTTTTATAAAAATTATTTTCCAGTTTGGAAAATCTTGTTTCATATACTTTCGTTATTTTTTAATAAAATGATTAATTGCTAAGTACATAAAGCCTTCTTTATTGATCTTGCTATTATTAATACTAACGCTGCATCTGCCTACATAATGAAAAATTTTACGTCGAATGAAAACATACTTTTTATTTGCTAGAGTAAAAACTTAAGAATGTTTTGTGCATATCAAACAACACTCAAAATATGTTCCCGTGTTTCAAAGTCGTGAAAAAGTCATAATAGAATTATCAAAGCTGGAAACATTTCAAGAAATATTTAAGCATTAGAAATAATACAAAATTTAATAAAAAAAATCTTCAAAACAACAATTATAAATTTTTACACCCAGAGGAGCCTTAGCTGGGCGCCAAGACTTCGGAAGCAATTCATTAAGGCTGCCGTACAAAGGGTGGTTGGCCGGTTTCAGTGCAGCACTGCATAATAGAAAATATTTAAAAGTGAAGTTTCGAAAGTTTTTTGTATGTAAGACTCGAGTTTTGACTGTATAAAAATGTAAGATTAATAGTTTAAATTACGTATATAAAAATTTGTGTAAACATTTATAAATATGTGTGAATTTTTATGAAAATAGTTTTGTATTTCATCAAACATTTATAGATTAATTTTTTCATTTGCTTGAAAATCGTTGTTTTTGTACTATTTAATTGAAAATATACTTTTTTTGATAAAAAGACAGAATCACTTTTTTGACCTGACCTTGTATCAATTTATCAATATTGCATCAAGCAAAATCCTCAAAAAAATTTTGAGTTTGAGCTTAGTGAGAGTATTCTAAAGAAATATTCAATATTTCTAAATTACTAAAACCCTTCTGTTTTCTGCTTATAAGTCTAAGACTTTGGAAAAAAAATTTAATTAAATTTTTAACAGAATTCAAAAAAATAATTTTAAAAATTAATAATTTTTGATGAAAATTTTTCGTCTTGCACTCAGTTAGTGCGTCTGTTTTGTATTCTCATCGTTGGAAGAATAACTCACCTTTGAGAGGAAAAATTTTTATCAAATGAATCAAATATCGATAGAAAGTGGTCCATAAATTTTGAGAAATTTCTTTTATTTATCTCATCTTCAAGCTTTGCTCGAGCTATTTTTTCAAACTTTTCACAAAGACACAAAAACTTGACAAGAAACTTATTTGGAAACAAAAAAAACCTAATTCAAAACCCCAACATATTTTGATATCCATTAATTTCTGCCAGCTTCTGGTTGTTTAACATAAGCTTACCTTCAAAGTCATTCTTCTATTTAGTATTTCCATGCAAACTTCTTGACTAACTGGCCACTGTTTCAGTTCAAGTCTGCAAACTCAGTATATTTAAAGTGCCAAGCGTTTTATATGTTTTTTAGTTTTGTTTGTTTTGAAGTCTTATTATCGTTTTAAGTCTCATTATGTGTGACTATATTCGTAAATTCACTTTTGAGTGTTTTTTAAACTCTTTTTTGTTGTTTTTGTTTGTTTTTCTTTGTATCTTATTGCATGCATTTCTAATGTCCGTGTGCCTTTTGTACTTGTTTCTATGCCAGTGCGGTTGAACGAGTTGGTGTGCGATTAGGTTTGTGTGTATGTGTATGTGAGCATGTGCAAGAGATGGAAAAAGTGATAATAGGCCATTAATAAAATACTACAGCACCTGAGGCAATTCAATTTTAACATCGTGAAAACTTAGTAGCAACTTGATAAATAAGCAACCAATGAAGTTTTAACTCATGCAACAAGAGATGAAAAATATGCTCAATTAAAGTAATAAATTTTTGCTTATTCGGGTGAATATTTTGTAAAAAAAATTTTCGAAGAATAAATTTTCTTGTGGTGTGATGCTGCGACAAAAAAGGTTTGTTGATTAAGTTGATGGATTGTTCCAAAATACTTGGTATAAACTGCCTTTGAAAAAATATAATAATAAAATTTAAAAAGCTATCGATAAAAAAGAGATTTCAAATTAAATTCCAAGAAAGGTTAAAAATAAGTAGAAATAAAAAATAAAGTAATTAAGAAAGAAATAGAAGATAATAGAGGATTGGAAATATAAGATAAACTCACCAAATCCACTGCGTACTGAACCAGGCAGAGCGGAAAAATTTCTAATGAATGTTGTATAAAAAACATAAATTCAAAAAAAATGTTAAGGAATTTATTTCATCAAAAAATGTTCCCTTTTCATAAGCCTCCTATACAGAGGAGTACGTGTGCTCTAGTCCATCATGTGCTTATTGACGATGCACCTTTCATGTGGTTTCATTTTCTGAATTGACATTTTATGCTCAGTATACTATTCAAGTCAACATTCACCGAGTCATTTTATAGAAGTTGACACTTTAATTTGAATCGTTCCATGAACTCTGTAAGACAAACGTCGATTTTCGAATTGCTTTTTCCATAAGCCAGTGAACTTTAACATTTGGAATATTACTGTCATTATTATTCTAATGCTTTAAGCCTTATTGCTAAAAGTATGACGTCTTATTGCTCTTATGAAACTTGTGTCTTTATTCATGGAGACTTGAGGTTTGATGAATTTTGCTTTGTGAGCTTCAAGTTTTATGTCAACTTGAAAGTTTTAAAATAAACTTTGAAAAATGTGAAGATATTTGATAGCGTTTGTATGATGAGGTTTTCAACCTTGTCAGAGTAAGCATCATTCCCAATTTCTCCAAGCAATTCAAAAAACTTGCTTTGAAGGCAACATAATTATTGAAAAATTATTCATTCAACTCTTATTCACTTTGGTCAAAAACATAAGTTGATGGAAGCGACAAGCAATATAACTAAAAGTCGCAAACTCATTTATTTTATTGGTTTAATAGTCAGAATACGCAATAATTCATTAGAATTAAATTAAGATTTATAACTCAGATGACAATCTTGACTACGCTTATAGCACAAAACCTACGATAAATTTCAATCTACTCGGCGAAATTTAAAATAATGATAATGTTGATTTGAAAATATTAATGGAAAAGAAAATATTTTGCAGGAAGCACGTTAGTGACGGTATATGTAGAGGACCACAACGACAACGCCCCTCTTTTCATCCACCCTTCTCAAAATTTCACCCTGCAAATCAACCCCAAAACACCAATGAATGTTACGTTTTTTCATTTTCAAGCCACTGATGTTGATGAAGGCAAGAACTCAAGATTGAGTTATTCTTTAATTAGTGCAAAGTTGGTAAAGCCTTATCAAAATCATAACTCAATTCAATTTTCCGGGGAACAAAACTTTAATGGTCTTATTAAAAAGCATAACACGACTAATGGTGGTGATTTAAACAAATATAACTCCGCGTTCAAGGGATTAACAACACTTCTACAAGATAACTCATCCGAAATTTCAAAAAAAACTTTTCAAAGTAAAAAAAATTTCAATGAATTATTTATAATAAGCACTTCAACGGGGGAAGTTTTTTTGAACCCTTCCTGGAATGACTCAAAAAACCATGAAGAACCATTGAATTCATTCGATTCCTATTGTTTCTCATTGGAAGTACAAGCACAAGATTATGGCAGCCCTCCTCTCCAAACCACTGTTTCCATTTTCATTGAAGTTGATTCTTCGACACCTCTTTTTTTTCTTCCTATAAACACCGACAATAATCTGAATCTCTTTCACGACAGTCAAATCAGCCGAGGGGTTATGCTACTTATGATCCTTATGGCATCTTTTTTTACTGTTCTCTGTTGTCTCCTTTGTTTCGTTGCTACGTTGTGGACTGTTAAAAAACGCAAACAACGCAAAAAGCCTAGAAATGAAACTTTAAAAGTGTTCACTGATTGCGAACAATCGGAAAAGAACACGATGAATTCATACACAAGTTTAGCTAAAGTCAACGCATGTCCTTCCGAAGGTTTATTCAAAACATCCAATAAAACCAACAGCGGTCTCATCCTGCATGACTCAAGTCTTGAATGCAAATTCGTTTCAAGTCAAAACCTCACTTTGAAAGAGTTACCAAAAAAGCGCAGTACAGACTTTATAAAATTCAACACACTCGGTACGACGAGATTTAGCAAGAAAAACAATTCCGAAAAATACACTTTTTTGAAACAAAAACCTGACAAAGAAAACAATTACAAATTATGTAACGCCAAAAATTTCACTCGTATGAAACGAACCTCAAACCGAAGCTCTAATCACGCAATCACCACTCACGACCCTGTACGTTCATGCTTTTGTAAAAAAAATTGCATGATTTAACTTGCATTTTGAATCATTTATGACTAACCACACATAAATATTAAATAAAAATATTTCTTTGGTTCTAACGATAGCTACAAATGCATGGAGAATTTTGACAGCATGCGACGTAGAAAAATTTTCCTAGAAAAACAGATGAGGAGTAATTGAAGTTGTGTTTTGAAAATTCTCAAAACTCTATTTCAAATCTCAAGATTGATGTCTTTACATTGATCGAATAACACCGCCGTATTTTGAAAAAGGATTTTTAGACAAATCTTCAAATATTTTTGCTCAAATAAATGCTTGAGCGGTGTTGAGAAGGATGCGTAAGTGAGTTATAAATGAATTTTTGAAAAATTTTTGTGTTTAAAGAAAACTTTAAAATTTTGAAATAAACACAAAGAAATGAAAGAAGGAATAAAAATAAGCTTTATGCTTCCAGTGCTAATCTAGAGATTTTGCACATCGCTGAGGCGGTCGTAAAGACAAACGGAACACACTGAATTTTAACGAAATTGATAGTTTGAACTTGAAAATTCTATTAATTAAGTGAAAAATGTTACTTTATATAAATGCACTTGGATGTTTTTTGCTTAAAATATTCAGTATGATTCAGGGACCCAAATTTACCTCTTTTGATTAAATCAGAATTATAAAAGTAAAATGGGAAAAACTTTTCAGACGTGAAAACGATAAAAATAAGAAATTAGATTTGACGCATGGAAGCATCTTAAATACTGAAAAACTTTATATCAAATAAAATATTTCTTCACAAAGTTGCTTCACAATCGATGGTTAGTGCGATGTAATGCGGTATTTAGAAAGCGCTTTTCCTTGTAAACTTGCTACAAATTTAACGAAGCGAAAACACACTGAAGCCTAATGCTCTACCAGCTGAGCTATAAGGGTCGACAAAACTTTAAAGACTACTATTATTATTTGATGGCACTTCAGCCCATAGCGCAACTAGTGAAAATTTGTCATAACAGAGTCAAACGCACTTATCAATATGAAAAGACAGATATATCATAATGCGTACCTCAAAATATTTATTTTCCAAAAAACTTTGCATCAATCAATCTTCTGCATTTTCATATCTTCTATTTTCGTCCAATTCTTCTCAGTAGCCATCAATCTTTTAGACTACTGTCAGCGCACACTGTTTTGTCGATTCTTTAATTCTATATTGGTTTTTTATTAATTATTTGTTCTGAAAAATGTCTTTTTTGTGTCCAATGATTTCAAGCGAGTGAAAGTTACCTCTAATAAGGATATTTTTTCGCTTCGTTAGTTCAATTTTTCATTTTTTTGCAAAATATTGACTTTTCATCGAACTCCATAATAAGTTTTGTCATTTTTTCAAATTTCTTTGAAAGTCTTATCAACGGAAAAATACAAATTAAAAGCTTAATTACTTCTTGAAGATAAATTTTAATATATTAGTAATATGAAACTGAAGGAAAAGAAATTTTTCAATTTCCTTTAAAAAACCACTGACAGCAAAAAATCGCATTAGTGCATTTTTCTTGTTTCAGTTTTAATTTATAGTATATTTCACTGTATCTATTTTCAACCTTCCTTCATTTAAATAGTGATAATGTAGAAATAAGACAATAGTCGAAGTACGTTTTTTATTAAGTTTCAAAGCATTTTAATGCTTATATAAGGTCTTCTTGAAAAGATTATACTCTTTAAACTTACAAAACTCAGATTTAAAATTCCATTAAATATTCTATTGGGTCATTAAACCAGAAAATCACTGATATCTTTAAGCGCGAGAAATTTTTTTTATAAAAAAAACAATCAAATTATTTTTAATTCTTATTTAAAAACTTGAAGGTTGGGAGAAAAGAAAATAGTTTTTTTAAAAGTACCTCTAGTCACGACAGCCTACCTAATTCCTCTAAATCGAGTGGATTTCATCATGAGGAAAATAAAGCTACCTCTGGGAGCTTTTATGTTGCAAACGAAAATAACAATAACACTAGTTTAAATTCAGATCCCCCCAGTAATACAATTCCTGTAATTAACAACATGGAGGTTCGACATCCACGTGTTAATATTCAAGAAGCGTCTCACGAAGCAGCCCTAAAACAATTCACTCTCAATTCTTCCCTCGATTTACCATATATACAACATCCAACCTTTCTCAATCTATCTAAAAACAATCAACTTTACATGCCGAATTTTCCGCAAAACGCTTTTTTTCACCCATCAAATCAAAATTTCTCTACTCTCCGCAATGACAAAAGGCTTAAAAGCCTTGACAGAATGGGAAAAAAAGCGACTCTAACCACTACATTCTCACAGCAAATAGAAACGGTGTGCGATTCTTCTGAGCAATTAATAGAAAACTCCCCGGCAAGCACGCAAAACTCAATTTATCATGCCAGTCAATCTCTCCTGACTCCACAACAAACTTACAATCAAAGTTCCCTTCCAAAACCATATTACAACCAACGCTTCCAAACGAATAATCAAAATGAACAATCTTTTCAAAACAGTTTTCAAAGACATGGCAAGAATATAAATTGTAATGTTTCTGATCTCTCTAAAGTCCATTTATCGATCGCAACAAACAACGATTTGTTGGCAACTCCCCAAGGTAAATCATCATCATCAATTTTTGCTTTTTCTCCCTCTACAAACACTACTTTTACCACTTCTCCTTACGCCGTAAATTCATTTTCTAAAGTTGTAGCGTCTTTAACACACGGTTCCTTCAATAATTCACTTACACAAGCCTCTAATGCCATTTCTCGCGATAAAGATTATAAAAAATTCTCTATTCAAGACACATCAAACAACAAAATTAATGTGTCTTGTGCATCAAATATCAAAGGGAAGAGCGTTCAATTCAGTCGTTTGGACGTGTTGCATTGTTATGAAGACAATGAAATCACGCATAATTTTAACACTTTGCCCCAAAACGAAAAAATTAACTTGCATGAAACCGTGAAAAAACTCTCAAAAAAAAACTTTCAACAAAGTTCTGGAGTTGATGAAGTTTATGATAGTAATAACAATAACATCATAATAAAAAACAATCAACATTTTAACAAAGCTGATTTTTTGAATAAGTTGAATTATAAAATTGAAAACATAAGCACAAATTTTTGAAATCTTTTGATTTTATTTTAATTCCCATAATGCTGTCGGCTTGTAAGAGCATAATAAACAAGTATGCATCAAATATTTATATTGTGGGTTGAAAATGTTCAAAACAGTTCGTGATTGGTTAAACGTGCAATTGGCTTTTTGTTGTTGAATACGAAATTCAAATTTTTAAGCCTTTTGAATAATGACGTGCTTGTTTTTGTTAAAATTTTGAGTATTTTTGTACATGGAAACATTAAAACTCCACGAATTTGATAATATCACACGGATGTAGGCGCGTTAATTGTTGCGTTGATCGATCTGTTGCCGTAAATTGAATTTGTTTAAAAAAATTTAAAGAGATATCATCATCTAATTTTCTATTACGTTCTATAAAACCATACGAAAAATTTTCTTAATCTTTCAGATTAATTTGCCAGGTAATTTACCTCGTAATTACATTACTGTGCCATTTTAAACAAAAAAAAAAGTCTGGAAGAACTTCAGCTTATAAAAAAATACTCTTTTGATCTTAAAAAATTATTTTTATACATAGTCTATCATAATGCCAGCCATTAAACGTTTTGCATCGTATTATTACTGCCATTACTAAATTTTCTAAAATTAAAGCCTAAAATAATTATTTTCTACTGTAATTTTCGTTGTATGCACCTTTATTTGTTGAAGTTCTCGACAACAATTTCGTACGTTCAAATTAAATGAAGCTTAAAAATGCCTTTTTAATAATTAAATTAATTAAAATAATTTTTATGAATTTTAAACTGGTTGGTTTAAGCTTTACACTATAATGCTCTGTTCCATGCATCGTTTTCAGTATCAATTTCACAAAGTTAACTTTATTTTTTGGAAACGTCTAAAAACTTTTTTAAAAACTCAATAAAACACATGAAATAGATGGGTTTTCAACTAGCAATTAACATCAAAGTTATTTGAGCCGTTTAAGTTCTATTATAAAACTCTCCTAAATTCCCATGAAGACCAAACTATTGAGCCGAACTCACTTCAAAACTATACGATTGTGAAGCTCAAAACGCCCTTCATTAGATAACTTTTATATTATTGAAATGGTTTTTTTATTGCTACTAATACAAATATCTCAATTGCTTCTTGATGAGCTATAATACAAATAAGTTGAGTCCTATCAGAATCTACTATCATTTCTTAATTAACTTTTAAAAGCAAATCCCTATCCTCAATGATTTCACAGTAAATCGAAAAACTTTGTGCCTTTTTAACTTTTAAGCTATTATGTTTTATTTTTATATACAAAAAAGTGCATAAAAACATGCAATACTAAAACACCTATACAGGTACCAGATGGGTCTTTTAAGATTTCAAACAGGCACGTTCAAGTTCCCGCAGAAGAAGTGCGATTTTTGAGCATGTTAGAAAAAATAATAATAAACAAAACTAATTTTGTATTATGATTATCAATAAAAATGAGATATAAATTAAGAAGAATTGCGGAATTAAAGGTTAATAGCATTTTAAAAACATGATTCATTTTGCTTTTCTATTTCTTTCTTGAGGTTTTCACATTTTGCTAAAACTTTCAATCAGAAATATAACGGGGCATTTGTCTTATAAATACTTGTTTGTTTGGGATTAAAAGCTTTTGTTTGACTAATTAGTCACTAAAAAAATTGAGGGTTTTTTCCTAAAACTTCCAATTATGCCCAAAAAAATTTTAAACACAGGCGCTTATTTATTTTAATTCTTAAAGTTCAAGTAACTACACTGTAAAATTTCAATCGACAATTTGGATGGAACACTATTTCAACTGCTAATAAGGAAAAATGGTCTTTTAAGCTTTAACAGGGTGCGAAGCTAACTATCGTTTCACTCCTCCAAAAGAGAAGTTTTGATGAATCTTAACTCTAAAAAATGCATTGAGTTGTAGAATATTTGGGGAGTTGTTTAGAAATTGGACGGACAGTGCATAGAATATAAAATGAACAAATTTTAATTCGAAAAATAATTTAAATGTTTTTTATTGTTCGTGTTTTAGATAGTAACTTGAAAAATACTTTTGAGTAGTAAATAATTTTGATAAAAAAAGTGAATTGAAGTATTTGAAACTCAAACTATAAAAGATTATTAACTCTGAGAACTCTCATAGTTTTTATAAACAAACTCTTAAATGGAATTCTTGAAAAATATCTTAAAACTTATTTTTTTCAAAATAATTTTAACTTAAGCATTTCCTAATTAGAAAGTTAAAATGCCCTTTTAAAAATAACTTCCATTCCTCGTTTTTGTCAGAAATCTCAATGCAAGCTTTCAAAAGAGATTTATCTTACACGGACTCTTAGAGAAGGCTTATTCAGTAATGTTTTTCAAGAAAATCAAAACCGACTTCAAACTTCAATTGCTCGCTGAATTTGAGCCACCACGAATGTTTCTTAATGAAATGCCATCTTATGTTTCAAACCTCACACTGAGGTATTATACCCATCTGAATGTCACTTATATTTAATAATGCAAGGATATTGAATTGATCTACATGATGATAATTGTATTGCTTTCGATATTAAATAAAATTAGATACGTTAACCCAATACCTTTGAGATAGCTCAGTTTTTTGTTGCGCAAAAATGAAAAATATTATGTAAAATTTGCGAAAAATCACAAAAAGAAAAGACTGTAATTTTGTCTGCGGAGAATAAACTTGGAAATAGCATCTTTTTTCATACTACGACGAGCTCTGTGTTATTTTATGGACCCTGACATTGACTAAAAAATTAAAAAATAGACTAAAAGGGTGTCATAAAATAATGTGACGAGTTGAACAAAACTGCAGCAACATAAAAAAGCATTATGGCTCACTAAGATTTTTAAGTGCGACTTAAAGAGCGGAAGCGATCTTGCACTCCAACTGATCATGTGGTGACCAACACATGGTGAGAGTTATAGAAGACCAACTTTTATTGATCAGATAGCTGATGATACATGCTTTGAAAATGAGGGTTTAGAAACAGCCATGAAAGACAGTTTTGAAAAACATTCGAAATGGTAACGCATCGCAATCATTCTATTTGCATTTGTATATTCGAAGTGACTTTATTTCCAGTTGTGATTTTAAAATCATGTTGTACTAATTTGATTATAAAAAAATATTTTAATATCTCTATTAAGAGCATCGATCCTTCCACATCTTCAATCTTGCTCTATGCTATTTTTATCTTGTTGCAAAACATTTTCAAAGCTTTTTACTCACTTATCTTCGTTATGTCATTAGAAACACTATTATATCGTATTTTTGTTTCGATTATTTTGAAAGAGCGTTCGAATAGTTTTGACTTTTATAATTAACCTCAAAGCATTCAAATCCCAAGACTCGACCGGTATACCTTGAATATTATATATATTTCTAATATATAATCAATCACTAGAGAAAAAAAATTGAATCAACTTTTCAAAAAATTATTCTAATAAACAAACATCTGTGTCATTTTAAAAAAATTTTTTGATTGAGAATTTCAAAACTAAAACACTTGTCAGTCCAAGTTATGAAGCTAGTAAAACTTGTATTCAACAATTTTAAACTTCGATTTATAAGAAAATTTAACCACATTTTTTGAACGAAATCAGTCATAATTTTCGGTAAGCATAGCTTACCATAATACGTCGATTTTTCACAAGGTGCCAGTTTTTAGTGATAGTTCAAACAAGATCGTAGTAATGAATCAAGACCTATTTTCATCAAAAACTGGCAGATTGATTTTTTTTATAATGTTGAGAAATTTTTTGACAAAACAAAATTAACTTGCGAAGTTTTGCGCAGTTCATCTCTTGAATGACATTAGTATTGACGTATTAAATAAGTATGAGGATTTTGAAAATTCTTTTTTTTTAATCAATAGGCAAAAAAATGCAATCTTTAAATTTTAAGATTTCAATGAATCAATAAAATGAAATATATTGGAAGACTATGGGGAACATAAATAGCTTTGAACATTTAACGAAAATGCATAAAAACCTTTACAAGCGTTATAATGCGAAAAGTGGTATGGAACTTAAAGAAGAGTAAGCCGAAAATTAGAAAGTTTGATTTGATTTAATATTTCAATATTGATTATTTTATTAAGGGCCATTTTCATTTAACTTAACCATGAAGACCCTATTGATATAATCTATTATCTTATCGCAAAGCTTTTCTTGAAACTTATCAAGTACTTATAAGTAAGTCATATGAAAATGTTTTGTATAACATTTGTTGTTGTAAATATGTATTATAAAAAAAACATAGGTATCTCCCTTTAACAATCAGTCTTTAATAATCATCGGTTTTCTTTACTAATTACCAAAATTTAATAAATAAAAAATTAAGTAAAATGAACCTGGAATATAATGCTACAGTAATGCGCAAAACTTAAGCTAAAAATTTTTTCCAACATTTAGATGTAAAATTACGTAAGAACTTAGTGAGAATTATCAGTTACATATGAAATAAAATTTAATCATGAAACACGTGATCTTAATGAGTATTTGTGCACTAAGTATAACTTTTCGTTACCTAAACTATCACTATTAGTACTATTGACAGTTATATTAATGTATTGTGAAAATATATTTTGAACATCATTATTATCAATAGTGATGAAATTGAACACAATATTTTTGAAATTCATTAATACACCAAGCTTTTCTCCACTGTATGGTGACGATTTCACAGTTAAGAGCTTTGTGAATTAAGGAATTTGAAAATGATTATATTTATTTTCGTCATATTGTTTGTGGGCCAGTAATTCAATCATTAAGAAGTGAGAGAAAGAAGTTGGTTGATGGTTGTTTCTTTATCATTATTATTGTTCGCCATGACAGTTTCAATTGTGGATTTGTCTAACAAAGGAAACATTTCCTTCAAAGTTTCAATGTCCTTCTCAACATTTTGTGGAGATGGTTGTTGGAATTGTTGTGAAGGTGGTTGTTGGATCTGTTGTGGAGATGGTTGTTGGAATTGTTGTTGTTGCTGCGGCATAACAACACTTCCAGGTGGGTAGGTTAACGGAACAGGTTGCACTGAAGGTATTCTAGCAGGATAGTCTGAAAACATCATTTTGATTAATTCCTTATACATCAGTTAGTTTATTTATCCATACATTCACACATCCGCCAAGCCTTTACAACTAATATTAATATACATATACATCACTAGAAAAAAAATTTGTTTACCAGTTAATAATCACTTAAACTACCAAAAAACATTGACCAAACCATAAAGCTACCCACACACCCAACCAACCTTGGTATATAACTTGCGGATATCGATAAGATGGTGGCACAATATAGAAACGATTATCACTAAAGGGATACGACATCTGGACGCCGGGGTAGAAGCCAGAGTAGGGGACATGCACTGCCGAAGCGTACTGAGTAATAATAGAAATGATGAAACTTTAATCTTCAAATTTTGTATTATTATCTAAATATTTTCATCAGTAAATCAACTTCTCTGACATACAGTGTGTGACAGAACTATGTTTATGAGTCCTTCTTTCTTGTCTCCCAGCCTTCCACTTAGAGGGTACCATTCGTTCGAAACCTGGTTAAGGGTCGTACAATTTCTGTTGCTGCTACTACTACTTCTACTCCTACTACTACTACTACTACTGCCAAAAAAGTTAATTCGGTTTATTTATACACAAAAAAGCAGGCTAAACTTAAATACCAAACAAGTTGTTTTTGATCTATAATACGATATAAAAACTAAAAATTCAGATATCAATATTATAGGATAATAAATATTGGCAATTAATGGCAGAAATGACCTTATTGGATGATAGAACGTCATTTGGAATGATGATGTGTGTCCATGCAATCTTGTCATCCAATGAGAATGATCTCTGAAGAAATATTTTATTAATAAAAAATTACCATTGTAATTCGTATCATTTTATTATAGTCAGCATCTTTCCCTTCTTCATGGCCACTGACTAATGATGAATTAATTTTATGAATTAGCTAATGTGGTTACGTTGCACTAATTAAAAATTATTTTTAGAAAATAATTTAAGTAGTTAGTGTAACAACCAAGGTTAATTTTATAGAACATTTCAATAATGAATATTAGTTGAATTGTGTTGAGATTATACTTAAAATTCTATTATATAAAATATTTATTCTATAGAGCTTTATTACTAAAGACAAACTGGTAAGAATCATGCAGAACTTATATAAAACTGGTACCTCATCATAGATCTCAATGAAGATAGAATCATAGCCAGGATACATTGTTCTGTGTAAGAAATTGAAGAATAAAAATTATTTATTTTTCAAAAATTAAAATATAAAGGTAATGAATACAAATAAATCTAATTAGATTATACTGCTGTACATCCCTCTAGAACTGGGATTGACAGAAGGTGTTTTTAAATATGATGAAATTGATCGAATAGCTCCAAAATATGGAATTGAGGAGGATTTAACATTTTTTTTAATCATGCAATTTTTGAATACATTTTTTCATGTAAAAAAGCATGAGCAACTTCAGTCATATCAGAATATATAAAATATATTGACCAATAAAAAAGTAATAAAAAAAAATGACTATAAATAGAACATACACTTGAAAGACTTTGTTCCATACAGGATTTTTGCCTCCATTATAGGCAGTGTTTGTCTCAAGAACTGAAAAACCTATCCTCAATTTAACATAAGGGTCCATTCGAGTCAACCCATAACTTTTGTTCAACGTTGCCTTTGAAAAAAAATTTTTTTTTAATATATTTTTTTTCGAATTATGTATAAAATTGCAAAAACAAAAAAGCAGAAATGATATAAAACCAAAATCATTCAAAAGTTGAAGTTTTGAAACTTCTGATACAAACCTGAGCAATTGTGATACTGAGTCTAGGAACTTTTTCGGTACTTTGTTGTTGGTATTGGGGTTGGAAGTTTGTGGCTGACATATTTTCTTCGGGACTGTCAGATAGACGTAAAAAATCGTCTGGCAAACGCCCCAACATTAACTGAAATTTATTATGTTCTAAAGTTCTTATGTCGTGGAATAGTTTGTGCTAGATTGATTATGTAACACTTCTCTTAAGGTGTTATAAGTCATTAATTTTGATACTCTATTTCAAAAAAATTCCGCAAACATGAACTCTAGATATATGAAAATTTCAAACCTGTTCTCTTCGTGGAATTGAAGTTTCGAAAGAATTAGCTTCACTCATCTTTGTAGCTCTTTAAATGATTAAGGATCGCAAGAACAAAGTTCTTTTTTAAGATAAATATATCAGATGAATAAAAAAACTAAATTCAATTTTATAAATTTTTTTCTAATAAATTTTTAAAACACACAAATAATATTAATTTTCTGAAATCATAAATTTAAATTTTAGTGGGTGTTTCATTAAAGGCAATAATTAAGAACTCGAAGTTGTCTTTTACTTAAAAGTCGTTTGTATATAGATTGAATAATACTTGGTATTTAAATTTTAACTGGAATTTATCTGAAATACATTTTATAATAATTTTTGCAATTGGAACTTTGATATCTAGCTTGTAATTTGAAGTTTTAATCGTTTTTGAGGCATTCTACAACTATGAACTCTTTTAATGATTCAAGTAATTAATTTATATATTTTCTGTCGAATTTAAAAAAGAAACACTTGAAAATTTTTCATATTTTGATGTTTGTTGACTTAAAGCATAAACCATTAATATTTAATTTCATGATTGAAAACTAAGAAGAAAAATTTGGAATCATTTTTTTAAATACTTTTTAGATACATGGGTGATTACTGCAGAAGATAGGTCTAAATATGACAATCAGTTTTATTCTTTAAATCCTGTTGCAGGATTTCTTTCAGGTTTTATAAATTATTCAAAATTCACCCTTCTAATAAGCAAAAAGAACATTAATGTTTATGTTAATGATGAATTTTTTCACTTATATTTCAGGAGAACAAGCTAAATTCTTTTTTCTCAAGTCTGGTCTGCCGACCCAAGTTTTAGGGATGATATGGTAAAATAACATTCTAAAAATCTTGACACTTTGAAAATTTAAAAGTTTATTTCATATATTTATATCTATATACCAAACTTGCTACACAGAAGCAATTTAACTACCATATATTATTATCTTTCAACACATTCTTAGGCATTTATCAGACATAAATATGGATGGAAAAATGGATAAAAATGAGTTTTCAATCTCAATGCATCTCATCAAAAGATGTCTTAAAGGATTCGACTTACCTCCTTCTCTTCCTCCATCTTTACTTTCTTCTCTACAATTACCTTCAGGTGTTTCAAATAGTCAATTCAGTAATTTGATAGTAAAATAAATATTTCACTAATTAATTTATATTAATTGATTAAGTGAAGGGATTCTTAAATATATAATTGTCTGATTAAATGTATGAATGCATAATTAAATGAAAAATTTGCAATCAAATGGTTAAATAATAAATAAATAAATCAAATAATTGAATAATAAATAGTTGAAAAAATTTTCAATCCACATGAGATATTGAAGTATGATGATCTACTCAAAAGATTTAAGAATATCTTTCTCTTATGTGCTCTTATAATGCTTATGTTTTGATCAAAGACTCTTTCATTGCTTCAAAGCTCTATGTTTTCAATTAAATAGCTTTGAAATTATTTTCAACTATTTTGCCTGATTTTCTATAAATAAGTCTTTTTTCACAGCAAATAAATAACTAAAAGTTTCAAATTATACTTTCAGTTTATATTGGGCCAAAAAAGCGACTGAGATGCGTCTCATGTTATATATATTATATATTATAAAATTCAATTGAGTGCTTAAATTATTAAATATTAGTACAATTCATCTATCTAATTTTTTAGACATCTAATGACGCTAATGTTTTATGATAAGGCTAAACTTATCGAAAATTATAGCTATTTATTTTTCTCAATAAATTTAATAAAATTCTTTCATAAATCGACGTAAAAAAAATTTTCAATACATCTATCTAATTTTATGTTATTCATTACCAAAATGAGTTGAACTTCACTGTCATGTTATTAGTATTATTATCCTGTTAAAGTAATATTGCTATTTTTATAATTGTTCATTATTATTTTTAGCATGCTTAACGTCGGTTTATGAGAAAAGTTTAGCAATTTCATTAAGCAAAAATAGCTTAATAGCATTGTGAAATATTGCTTATAAGTACATTGATATGTCTCTGAAAAGTTAGCATTGTTATTATTATATATCTTCATCACTTTATTAAAATTATATTCTCATCATTATCATCCTTTTTGAACCTCCATGAACTTCTCAGGTCTTATGCTGTCAAATCAGTCACTACACCATGTAGCATCTTCCGCCCAATCAAATTACAATACTCTTCCACATCACTCAATTACCAATCAAGGTCGAGTATTATGCGTTACATAGATTCAATACAAAATACTTCAATAATATACAAGACTTTCCAATAAATAACAATACGTTTGAACATTTTTTTACAGCCTCCAAACAAAATCTTTTTTCTCCAAGCTCAACCGTTGGCAGGTAATGTTTTCTCTAAATGTTTTTAAAAGTTTTTATTGCACTTTAAATACTTGGCAGTAATGCACATTTTATTTATGGAATATCATGCGTTTTTATTTTATGGATTTTATGTTATTTAGCCACTAAAAAAAGATATTTTATCAGTGAAGTATTCAAAATTCATATGAATATTCATTACAAATAATTAACCAATCGATGATTCTAGAAACTCAATATCGCAAAATGATTGGATGATAACTCCAGCTCAAAGACTTAAATACAAAGCAGTGTTTGACACATATGATACTACTCATAAAAGTTACTTGACAGGTTGTCTATCTATCTAACTATATCTATCTATTTATATCTATCTATCTATCTATCTATCTATCTATCTATCTATCTATCTATCTATCTATCTATCTATCTATCTATCTACCTATCTGTCTATCTACCTATATTGATATATATTTTGCTAACATAGGCTTAGAGGCAAAAGGAGCTTTGTCCCAGTCAGGTCTCACCCACACTGTCCTTGCTAAGATCTGGTTCTTTCATTTTTTATAATGATTTTATAAGCCACATTTATAGTTATATCATTGTATTAATAGTGAACTTTTCATGGCACTAAATTTTATAGCTATAGTTTCAAACAAAATTTTTTTTCATCAAGGGTCAGTTTTATGGTAAAGAATCATTATATTTGAAATAACGTCAAAATGAAAAAATGCTTCATGCGATACTCATCATCAACAGGTGTCTGGCTGATCACGATGCCGATGGCAACCTTTCATTGGACGAATTCTGCGTTGCCATGCATTTAATCGACCAAGCCAAATCTGGTTTTGTTTTGCCGGTAACATTACCGCCGGAACTAGTTCCTCCATCACAGAGGAAAATGAGAAGGACCAGTGAAGTTAGTGCTCTTCCTGCAGCCTCTTCCATCAGTTCCTTCAACACGGGTGTCATCAGCAATAACAAAAGTATGACTCGTGTTTGTGATTCAAATTTTTTTGTAAATGAGATAAAATTAGATTTCAATAAATTAGATTTTTTAATGGACTTCAAAAAAATTTTTTGTTCCAAAAACATTTATGATAAAATTATGTGTGAAAAACACGCTTTTTGAGTTAATTGAATTTTCACTATTACTCATAAAAACAAGATTTTTGTTCAATGTTTTTTTAATATATTTTTTTATAACTAATAAAATTAATTTTTTTTAATCGTCAGGTAGCAGTAGAGTGGTAACTCCTGGAGTAGATTCGAATAGTTCAAAAGGTGAAGATTCTACTGAACCTGAACTTCCAAGAATTGGTTTGTGTGTTTGTGTGGTGGAGGAGGGATCCATTAATGGATGTTTGAAGAGATAGATTGTCTAGTGAATGGGTATCTACAAAAGTTGGAGTCAATTGTTTGTATTCATCTGTAGGATAATCATCGGAACCTGATATATAGTAATTTATGTATAGAAAAATTAATTACATATTGTATTTTGGTCACACACATGACCCACAGTGACATTCGAGGACAAGCGGAAAGAGAATTTTAACCAAGGACAAGCAGAGTTGGAAAAGAGAAGAGCCATGTTGAAGAAATTGCAGATGCAGGAGACTGAGGCGAGGTTTGCTGCGGAGAGAGAAGAGTTTGAAAAGAAAGAAAAGCTCAGGTTGGTTGATTCTGTATGTACATTAGCTGCAGTAGCTTCAGATTAAATTTGGTTGCTTATCTTATTGACTGGATGGTTGAATGAGCAGGTTAGAACAAGAGATGAAAAAGCAACAGGAGTTCGAGAAGCAGTTGGAGAAGCAGAAGCAGACAGAGATGGAGAAGGAGGAGGAGAGAAAGAGGATGTTGGAGCAAAAACAGGTCATCATTATTTGATTGTTGTATCATTCATTGTATTGTTTCAAGTATTTATTCAATGAAACTAACACATTTTTAATCCTGTGTATTTTAAAAATAAACAAGTGTCGACAAATTTAATAATTTTTCAAATATGAATAAGAGCTAGAATGGAATGATGACCTCACAGGCCGCAAGACAAGAACTCAATCGCCAGAGGCAATCTGAATGGCTGAAGCAACGACAAGAACAGCTTATAGCTGAACGCAGCAAGTTCCAAACAGCTGTGGACGAGCTGAAGCAGCAGACGGGACAGCAGAAGCTAAAGTTGGAGAGCTTGGTGAGATGACGTCGTTTGTGTAATATTGAGAAATAGGCTAATTAAAAACGCATGAATTTTGTTATTGGTAACTTTTAACACCTCAAATAGTGGTCTAGTTGTGCATACATAGGTTGTGAGCAGATTGATTGGAAAAGTATATTTTGTGGAAAGAAATCAATACTAAGAGCCGTTTAATTAGAATTATTCAACGAAAAAAACAACATGACACAGAGGCAGAAGAAGGCGGACACAAAAATGAGAGGGGAGGAGACGAGACAGAAGCTGTCTGAAATGTCAAGCATCATCGACTCCATCAAGCTGCTCTCCCTCTCAAAGTGCACCGAGATTGATGTCATCACTAGCGAGCTCGAGGTCTTTCAACTTTATCATTGATTTGATGTCTCAAAAGTTTTGAGCATTTGTATTGTTTGTGAAGAACGATGCCTAGTCCATACTAGCATGGAGACGGACGTAAAATAATGATGATGATGACGACGACGATAATTATGATAGAACATCATGGTGCAGGAGGTGGAGATGAAGAAAGTGGCTGTCGAGCAGGAAAGTTTGAGACTGAAGAAACAGTTTGACACCTCTGAAGTGGATCGGGGTGGGTTGAGGGGGTCTTGATGGTCATTTTTGCTGTTTCTTGTATGGGTTCTCAAAAGTTATCAGGGATAGGGGTTATTCATTGATGATTATCAAAGATTTGTCTGATTATTATAGTTATTATTTTTGCGTTGTTTATGATTGTTTTAGGATTTTATAGTATTTTATTTTTGCATTTTATCATTGTTTTATTGTATCAAAAATGCGAAAAAATTTATTTCTTTAAATAATAACAACCATTATTATAAAAAAAATCTCTATCATTGTCGTTATTTCACTCCAGATGACTCATGGAGGTTGTTGAGAGATGAGAAGAATAACAAGAAGGAGCTTCTACTCGAATCAAAGAAGAAGCTTGAGATTGTAGGTTTGTCATGTGCCAAGAAGGAGGAAGTGATAAAGGAGATGATGAGTGAGCAACAGGTGATAATGATGAGGATGGGGGTGGTCATGATAGAGGTGGTAGTGATAAGGATGATGATGGAGGTGGGAGTGATGATGATGGGGCGATTATGATGATGATCATCATCTTTTACTGAAATAATCAACGCAATCATGACGTAATGAAGACGAAGGACAATCAAAGTTCAACAACATCGAAACCAACAAGCAATTTTGATAACTTTTTCGAGTTAGTATGTCTTTTGATATATTAGTTAATATTATCATCTTCATTAGTAGGGAGTTATTATTAACAAAAATTTTAAATATATCACTTTTAATGATAGCATCATCATCACCAGAGGAGCTGAAACCACTCAAGTTTCATGGCAACCAGACAACAAACAGATTGATGCTTTCAACATCACCAACTCGGTACTTTGGCCTTCTATTTGTTAATTATAATGTCAAAAATTAGCCTCCAAAATGTGCATCGTGAAAACATGATAAAATTATGTGGTTTTTACTTTTGATGGTATTTTTATGATTTATATTATATACGATATATTTTTTTGTTCTGATTGTTGCTCGACAATATATTCAATATCTACATTTTTATTCTCATTTTAATTTTACTGTGACAGGTTGATGATATCTTTGATAGATTAGTCATATGCTTTTAATAATAATATATAAATATTCATCAGTGGTTAATGACGTATGGGTACTCATTACAATATCATTAATTATCATTTACATACAGATATCCATAAAATATCTTACAAATATTCCTCATGTTATAACGTTTTTTTAAGCCAATAGTAATATGTATTGTTACTTTTATATTTTCAGGGTAATGCTTGGGTTGATGTTTCCAGTAGCCATGGTAAATAATATTATTTTTTTATTATTATTTGTAGGGCGCACAGTTTGCAAGCTAGGTTTGCTGCAGAGGCGCTGCTCTAATCAGAAGGGCTATGAGAGAGAAATTTGGTTATAAAGATGCGTCTTTAAACGCTTGCGAAAAACTTTAAGAGAAGGTGAAAGACGGAGATTAAGTGGAAGATAGTTCCATAAGTGAGGGGCGATATGCGAGAAGGAGCGATATAAAAAAGAGTTAGAAGAGACAGGCTGATGCAGTCATAAACCAGAGTTCGAAGACCTGAGAGACTCAGGAGTCTGTCTAATGGAAAGACGGTCATATAAATAAGCCGGCTGATTAAAATATAAGGTGTTAGCGGTGAGCCATAGCAACTTGAACTGGGCTCTTAGTGCGACCGGCAGCCAATGGAGGCGATCGAGACAAGCGCGAGATGAAGAATAGTAGTCGGCTTGAAGAGCGGTTTTAGCAGCACGATTTTGGAGAGATTGCAACTTAGAAATAAAACAGTTCGGGAGTCGACAAAGAAGAGAGTTACAGTAATCAATCCTTGAAAGAACTAGAGATGATCAGAGCAACGGCAGTGTCAAAGGGTAGGAACTTGCGTGCCTGTCTGATCGCATGGAGATGAAAGTTGGATGCTTGTATGATTTGAGAGACAAAGTGTGTAAAGTTGAGTCTAGAATCAAGAGTTACACCTAGTATCTTCAGTTTGGACGTTACGGAAAGAGTAGTGCCGTCAAAGATGGGACTGCCGACAAACATCACTTGGCTTTTGTTAGGATTCAACATGAGGTGATTGTTAGAAAACCAAAGATTGAGCTCAGTGATGCATTCAGATATCTTAGTGAGGCTGGGATGAGGATCAAGGTAAGAGGCGCCTGTAAAGAGAGTAATATCATCAGCAAACTGATGATATAAAACGTCGTGCTTCTGTATGATCTCGCTAATAGGAGAAGTATGAAGAGAAAAGAGTATGGGCCCAAGAACAGAACCTTGAGGAACACCAAAACGAAGGGAGACAGGGGTAGAAGAAGACCAGCTTATTTTGACAAATTGCTTGCGTTCGGAGAGAAAGGACTGAAACCAGGATAAAGCAATGCCAGAAATGTGAAAGTAGTCTTCAAGGATATGCAGCATATTTGGATGATTAATGGTGTCAAAAGCTGCTGAAATATCTAAAGACACTAAGACGGCCGCAGACCCGGTAGCACAGATATTGCGGAGGCTGTCAGTGATGTACAAAAGCGCAGTTTCCGTTGAGTGATTAGAACGATACGCCGACTGGAAAAGGTTGAAGTTACGCAGTACAAAAACATGAGAGGATAGTTTCTTGAGAACAACCCTCTCTAAAATTTTTGAGAGGGTGCTGAGGTTTGAAATTGGACGATAAATGGATGGTTGCATGGGGTCTAGGTTATATTTTTTTAGTAAAGGGGTTACCTGCGCCGTTTTGAATGAAGTTGGAAAAATACCCTGTGAAAAGGAAAAAGCAGAAAGTTTGCATATAATGGAGGCGAATATGCCGGAAAACTGCTTCAGCAGGAAAACAGGGATTATATCTAAAGGTGAGGATTTATTTGGGAGGGAATTGATCAATTTGATGATTTCGTCAACACTAGGAGGTGAACAAAATGAGAGATTTGATTGGTCACTGTCAGTTAAGGAAGGCTGACGGGGAAGATTAGTGATCGGTAACGAGCTATGAATCAAATCAATCTTAGTCTTGAAAAAAGTGCTAAAGTTATCAACAAAAAGATCATATTCCGCAGGAGTCCGGGGTAGGAAGTAGAGGAGACCTGTGAAGTACGGAGTTTGCCGTTTTCCAAAAGACTTTGGAGTTAGGTGTCGCTGAAGATAGCGACAGATTAAGATAATCAGCACGTGACTTGTTAATGGCGGCGCGGGCGAGTTTACGTGAAATACGGAATTTTTGTAAAAGATCATCAGGGACTTGCACGCAAAGCTTTCGGAGACTGGATATCTGTCTCTCGATTTTCCTTCTTCGGCGTTTGGCGGAGAGAGCATTTTCAGACAGATGAAAGTGTGAATGCAAGTTGGGGCGAAAAGTATGACTGCGTAAAGGAGCATGAGAATCCATCAGCGAAAGGAACAATTTTTTCATGGAACTAACAAAGTCATCGACCTTAGAGATTAGAGAATTAATAAGTAAATCGCTTATAAAATTGACATCCTTTTCAAAGCCGGCCAAGTTGAGATTCCTGAAAGACCGAGAAGTGACACGATGAGGTGAAAGGTGGGGCCGTGCGAGGTTAAGACGGCACTAAATAAGGAAATGATCAGATTCAAAAATTTCGCTGAGAGGGTCAGAAATAAGATGAGAGAGAGAAGCCGGTGTGATAACAAGATCAAGAGTATTGCCAAGCCTGTGAGTTGGAAAGTTAATATTCTGCGTCAAACCGTGCTCTCGCAAAAGAATATTAAGGGGATTATCAAGATGATGACAATTAGGGGTATTAAAATCTCCAGCCATTATGAAATGATTGAATGTCGAAGAAAGAAAATAAAGATGAGCTGTGAGTTCACGAATAAAATTACATGAGTTAGGGGGCGGTAAATAACAGAAATGTTATTTACCGCAATAAACGTGTTAGGAAAGAGGCTTGGGCAGTTAATGCTTCAAAGGAAGAGTGTATTTCAGGTTATACAAGTGTCAGTTTAACGGAGTTGGAGGAAATCAAAGAAATATCACCACCGTGCTTTCCACTAGAACGATGAGAATGTAGAACATGGTAACCTAGGGGAACAATGTCGTATTTTGTGACATTGTCGGCATCTTCCGGGATCCACGTTTCAGTCAGTGCAAGGATATCGAAAGAGTGAGTGGAGATCGCGTCCAGGATAAGAGTGGATTTGTTGCGAGTGAAACGGGGATTGAGAAGGCCAAACTTCACAAAAGGAGATGGATTTTGAGGGTGCATGAGTAAGGCAGGCCTTCATTGCCAGGCCGTACGCCCCATCTTAAGTCGCACTTGTTGCTTATACACTGGACAAGGGCGATTTGATTTAAAGCGGGAACACAGAAGGGAGGAGAAGATTTAGAACAGTTGTCAGACGGATGGTCTTTGCCACAGTGCTCACATACTCTAGGGTTGTGGCATTTAGATATATTATGGCCATAAGTCTGGCAATTCAGACATCTAGTAGGGTGAATACGGGAGTGGAAAGGAAATCTACCAAAAGGGAGATGTATATTCTTGGACTTGATCAGCGTGGGAAAAACAGTGCTTGGAACTTGGATAAGCCAATCACGGGTAGAAGGATTTCGTGCGTTAGGCCTCTGTCTGAAGGCACGGAGAGCGCTGGGATGAGCAGATGGAAAGAGGAGATTGAGAGAGGTCTCCAGTTCTTTATCCGAAACCCATGTCGGTAGAAAATGTGGGTTTAAAAGAATTGGGTCATGGAGGCGGATGTTGGGAAGAGAGGAAAGAAAAAGTTTGGCATCTTTGAGTAAATCAGCAGAGTCAGCTTCCCAGACAACTGCATCAGTAGACTCACGAACATGCTTGGGATAAGACTTAAAGGTCTGTTTAGAAAGGTTAATGGATGAAACCAATCTTCTGCAGAGCTCACCTGGAGTCTCACCTGTGGTGGAAGTAATTTTAGTCAAATATTTAATTATAGGTGGAGTTTTCTTGATAGAATGGTTTATATGTTGGTTGGGGGGGAATGAGTGTGAGATTTTGTTAGTGGGTGGAGAAGAAAGGGTGTGCTTGTTTTTTGACTTAACAATAGTGCTGTAAGTAGGTTGAGGTGAGTTAGAAGTAAGAGTAGATGTGATTGAATTGATTGGTGAGAATGATTCTAGTGAAATTAATGATAGAAAAGTATTAATTAAACTAAGAGATGAAGTAGTTGTAGAAGCAGGAGATGGAGAAGTTGAAAATGATGCCATGCTTGTAGATGAAGTTGGAGAAGTGGTCATAGTTGTTGAAGTTGAGCTTGATGAAGAAGATGGAGTTGTTGAGAAGAGTGGAGTTATTTCATGGGATGAAGAGTTAGTTGAAGGAGATGTAGTGGTCGAGAAGATTGAGGCAGTCGAAGGAGATGTAGTGGTTGAGAAGATTGAAGTGGTTGAAGGAGATGTGGTAGTTGAAGTAAATGTAGTAAATGTAGTGGTCGAGAAAAGTAAAGTAGTTGAAGGATAAGAAGTAGTCAAAGAAAATGTGGTAGACGAGAAAAGTGAAGGAGATGAGGTGATCATAGTCTTCGGCTTTCGCCCTCTTTTTTTTGGAACCGAGGGTTTCTCAGACTTTATTAAGTTCAATACTACTTTTTAACGTGTTGAGAGCTGCTTGAATAGAATCAATCTCGGAACAAATTATTTCGATGGCGGACATGTTATCGACCATAGAATATAATAATAATAATAATAATTTTTCTTTCCTCTCTTCCCAACATCCGCCTTCATGACCCAATTCTTTTAAACCCAACAATTACTGTTCTGGGTCTACCGACATGGGTTTCGGATAAAGAACTGGAAACCTCTCTCAATCTTCTCTTTCCATCTGCTCATCCCAGTGCTCTTCGTGCCTTCAGACAGAGGCCTAACGCACGAAACCCTTCTACCCGTGATTGGCTTATCCAAGTTCCAAGCACTGTTTTTCCCACTCTGATCAAGTCCAAGAATATTCACCTCCCTTTTGGTAGATTTCCTTTCCACTCCCGTGTTCACCCTACTAGATGTCTGAATTGTCAGACTTACGGCCATAATATAGCTAAATGCCACAACCCTAGAGTATGTGAGCACTGTGGCAAAGACCATCCGTCTGACAACTGCTCTAGATCTTCTCTTCCCTTCTGTGTTCCTTGTTTTAGATCAAATCGTCCTTGCCATGACCATGTCACCACATCCTCTTCTTGTCCGGTGTACAAGCAACAAGTGCGACTTAAGATGGGGCGTACGGCCTGGCAATGAAGGCCTGCCTTACTCATGCACCCTCAAAATCCATCTCCTTTTGTGAAGTTTGGCCTTCTCAATCCCCGTTCCACTCGCAACAAATCCACTCTTATCCTGGACGCGATCTCCACTCACTGTTTCGATATCCTTGCATTGACTGAAACGTGGATCCCGGAAGATGCTGACAATGTCACAAAATACGACATTGTTCCCCCAGGTTACCATGTTCTACATTCTCATCGTTCTAGTGGAAAACGCGGTGGTGGTATTTCTTTGATTTCCTCCAACTCCGTTAAACTGACACTTGTAAAATCTGAAATACACTCTTCCTTTGAAGCATTAACTGCCCAAGCCTCTTTCCTAACACGTTCCTTAACCATTTCTGTTATTTACCGCCCTCCTAACTCAAGTAATTTTATTCGTGAACTCACAGCTCATCTTTATTTTCTTTCTTCGACATTCAATCATTTCATAATGGCTGGAGATTTTAATACCCCTAATTGTCATCATCTTGATAATCCCCTTAATATTCTTTTGCGAGAGCACGGTTTGATGCAGCATATTAACTTTCCAACTCACAGACTTGGCAATACTCTCGATCTTGTTATCACACCTGCTTCTCTCTCTCATCTTATTTCTGACCCTGTCAGCGAAATTTTTGAATCTGATCATTTCCTTATTTCGTGCCGTCTTAACCTCGCACGGCCCCACCTTTCACCTCATCGTGTCACTTCTCGGTCTTTCATGAATCTCAACTTGGCCGGCTTTGGAAAGGATGTCAATTTTATAAGCGATTTACTTATTAATTCTCCAATCTCTAAGGTTGATGACTTTGTTAGTTCCATGGACAAATTGTTTCTTTCGCTGATGAATTCTCATGCTCCTTTACGCAGTCATACTTTTCGCCCCAGCTTCCATTCACACTTTCATCTGTCTGAAAATGCTCTCTCTGCCAAACGCCGAAGAAGGAAAATCGAGAGACAGATATCCTGTCTCCGAAAGCTTTGTGTGCAAGTCCCTGATGATCTTTTACAGGAATTCCGTATTTCACGTAAACTCGCCCGCGCCGCCATTAACAAGTCACGTGCTGATTATCTTAATCTATCGCTATCTTCAGCGACACCTAACTCCAAAGCCTTTTGGAAAACGGCGAACTCCATACTTCACAGGTCTCCTCCACTTCCTCCGCGGACTCCTGCGGAATATGATCTTTTTGTTGAAAACTTTAGCACTTTTTTCAAGACTAAGATTGAGTTGATTCATAGCTCGCTACCGATCACTAATCTTCCCCGTCAGCCCTCCTTAACTGACAGTGATCAATCAAATCTCTCATTTTTCTCACCTCCTAGTGTTGATGAAATCATCAAATTGATCAATTCTCTCCCAAATAAATCCTCACCTTTAGATATAATCCCTGTTTTCCTGCTTAAGCAGTTTTCCGGCATCTTTGCCTCCATTATATGCAAACTTTCGGCTCTTTCCTTTTCACAGGGTATTTTTCCAACTTCATTCAAAACGGCGCAGGTAACCCCTTTACTGAAAAAATATAATCTAGACCCCATGCAACCATCCAATTATCGTCCTATTTCAAACCTCAGCACCATCTCAAAGATCTTAGAAAGGGTTGTTCTCAAGAGATTATCCTCTCATGTTTCTGTACTGCGTAACTTCAACCTTTTCCAGTCGGCGTATCGCTCACATCACTCAACGGAAACTGCGCTTTTGTACATCACTGACAGCCTCCGCAATATCTGTGCTACCGGGTCTGCGGCCGTCTTAGTGTCTTTAGATATTTCAGCAGCTTTTGACACCATTAATCATCCAAATATGCTGCATATCCTTGAAGACTACTTTCACATTTCTGGCATTGCTTTATCCTGGTTTCAGTCCTTTCTCTCCGAACGCAAGCAATTTGTCAAAATAAGCTGGTCTTCTTCTACCCCTGTCTCCCTTCGTTTTGGTGTTCCTCAAGGTTCTGTTCTTGGGCCCATACTCTTTTCTCTTCATACTTCTCCTATTAGCGAGATCATACAGAAGCACGACGTTTTATATCATCAGTTTGCTGATGATATTACTCTCTTTACAGGCGCCTCTTACCTTGATCCTCATCCCAGCCTCACTAAGATATCTGAATGCATCACTGAGCTCAATCTTTGGTTTTCTAACAATCACCTCATGTTGAATCCTAACAAAAGCCAAGTGATGTTTGTCGGCAGTCCCATCTTTGACGGCACTACTCTTTCCGTAACGTCCAAACTGAAGATACTAGGTGTAACTCTTGATTCTAGACTCAACTTTACACACTTTGTCTCTCAGATCATACAATCATCCAACTTTCATCTCCATGCGATCAGACAGGCACGCAAGTTCCTACCCTTTGACACTGCCGTTGCTCTGATCATCTCTTTAGTTCTTTCAAGGATTGATTACTGTAACTCTCTTCTTTGTCGACTCCCGAACTGTCTTATTTCTAAGTTGCAATCTCTCCAAAATCGCGCTGCTAAAACCGCTCTTCAAGCCGACTACTATTCTTCATCTCACACCTGTCTCGATCGCCTCCATTGGCTGCCGGTCGTACTAAGAGCCCAGTTCAAGTTGCTATGGCTCACGGCTAACATCTTATACTTTAATCAGCCAGCTTATTTATATGACCGTCTTTCCATCAGACAGACTTCTGAGTCTCTCAGGTCTTCCAACACTGGTTTATGCCTACATCAGCCTGTCTCTTCTAAACCTTTCTTACATCGCTCCTTCTCGCATATCGCCCCTCACTTATGGAACTCTCTTCCACTTAATGTCCGTCTTTCACCTTCTCTTAAAATTTTTCGCAAGCGTTTAAAAACGCATCTTTATAGCCAAATTTCTTTCTCATAGCCCTTCTGATTAGAACAGCGCCTCTGCAGCAAACCTAGTTTGCAAACTGCGCGCCCTACAAATACAAATAATAATAATAATAATAAGAATGATTCAAGTTTTTATTGTTGATATTGTTTTATTAATTTTATTAATTCAAATCCAAAAGAATCAAAGAACGATTTCTGGTCTTCTAACACATCAGGTTTGAATTTTTCCTCAAGTTTTTTGTTTAAAATTATTTTCAGATAAGTAATTTTCGTCTCATATTTCCAAATGCATTCTTATTCAAATATTTTTCCTTTTTTGGCTTTAGTTTCATTACAAATGTGAGTTTTTAAATATCAATAATTATTATTGAAAAGAACCCAAATCGTCATGGGTGGCAAACTTCCAGGACTTTCCTGGTATGTGGTATCTTCAAAATTCAAATTCATCTTTGTTTAATTCTTATTATGCCGTAATAATACAATATTAGAATCATTTAAACAATAGCGCTAATAATGCGTTGTAAGAATCTTCAAAAATAAGCGCTATATAATAAAACTGAATATGAAATGATTGAAGGGACGATGAAGCGGTACAAGGCCCTGTACAACTTTGAGGCCAGGACCCATGATGAGTTGACCTTGCTTGAAGGTCAAATCGTCACGGTTTGTTTCATGCTTTATATTTACCTAGTTCATTTAAAATCGATAGGTTATTTGCTTTTGTTATTTTTATTCAATCTTATTCAAAATGGCGGCAGGTGGATTCGGAAGGCCAGAAGAATGCAGAGCCAGGCTGGATGATCGGCAGCAAGGACGGGCAAACGGGGTGCTTTCCGGAGTCGTATGTGGCTCTTGTTCAGGAAGAGGGCAAGCAGTCTGATGGTTTCTCCACCCTTTCCAAGGCGTTTGAAGAGGCCTTCAGCAAAAAGTCGGCATCGAGTGAGAACTCAAAGAAGGACGACTCCTCACTTCAGCCTTTCCAGGCTCTCAACGATGCTTTCACCACTGTCTTTGGGGCCGCAAACGTCACAAGCACCTCCGCCCTCGACCAGGCGTCAGCCTTCAATAACGACTTTTCAACTTTGACTTTCGACAAAACTAACTTCGATGGCGGGGGTTTCGATTTTGGGAGTTCTGCGGTTAGTTCTACCAGTTTTGAATCTGCTTTTAATGATGTTAAAAAAGAAGAAAGCCTTCCAATTACTTCGACACACAACAACCTATCTTCCAAACCAACCTCATCCATCGAGAACGCCATCAAGGACATTCTTCAAAAGTTGCTACTTATTAATTTCGAAATTTAAATAAATCATATAATAAACACTTTTAAAGAACAGATAATGCTACCAATGAGATTAAAATAGTTCCCTACATTAAAAATATATAGAAAACTCAGTTTCATAATTTTTCATTTTCTTATTCTCTTGAATGTAATGAACATGCCACCCACAGAAGCCGCATGACCCCCATCAGTCCCATCCCTTTCGCCAACTCTGCTGCCCTCAAGTCCCACGTAAGTCCACCTTGCCATTTCATCAGTTCAACCATGCCATTCTTCTCTTTTCATTCTATCACTTGAATCAGGCCACTTTATTATATCATTTTTTCAATTATATTTTTCTACTCCCACAGAGCCCATCCCCGTTAACACAGGCCCAAAAAAACACATCTACACAGCAAACTACAAAATCATTTGACACCACATCTCTCACAAACAATATCTTCCCCGATGACGCTGTCAAAGACATTAAAAACAACAATCTATTCACAGATTCAAACACAGAAGCATCTAAAACTCCCGCTAAAACTGCCATCAAAGCAGCAAACACATCGTTAGCTGTGCCACAGAAGCTCGACATAGCTGCAAAAGTTCAAGCAGTTTACGCATGGCAAGCAAAGAAGGCCAATCATCTGACGTTCGCTAAGGGTGACGTCATCACTAAACTCTCCGAACAAAACACGTGGTACTACGGAGAATTCAACGGTGAAGTTAGGAGTTTTGATGTTTCAAAAGTTGTTCTCGTGCGTGTATGCATTAATTGATAATACGAGTTCAGCTCAGATAGATTTGTGGCGTTTTCTTAAGACTTAAGAAATATATATTCTTGCTGAATAGCTTTAGAATAGACAAAATAGCATTTCTTGTGTATTTGATGTGGTTGTTAATCCATATAGAAAGGATGGTTTCCCAAGTCCTACGTCAAGAATCTTGGAACGTCTGATTCGCCATTCCCTGAGAATCCGCCTGAGTATGTCTGCCTGTATTTGTTGATCTTGTTGAGGGTGTCTATATGTGTTTGTTGGTTTTTTGGTATTCCTGCTAGTATTTGTTTTTATTTTTGAGTATGCTCAGTTCGATTTTTACATATTTTTACGTGAATCTTTTTTCATTTCTAATGCTTCAGATTTTTTCCATTTTCATGTATTTGTTGTGTTTTTGTTAGTGTATTTGAGAGTATTACTATAGAAATTTTTATTTCAACAAATTACAGAGTTAAATCAGAAGTTTTTGAAACTAATGGTCACACCCTTTCTCCTCCCACTTCCCATATCAACCAATCATCTTTGCCAAACAAACAACAATTAAACATCAATGATTCAGACAAAACTCCCATAGAAGGTTTCATATGCTTGATTCTTAATACCTTGTCTATTTAATTTTTGTATTTTTGTCATGATAGTTTTAACTAATAAACACGCACACACTCACACCGCCAGAATTCCTAGTGGTGGGCATGTTCAATTATGACTCAGACGTCAAGGGAGACTTGACGTTCAAAAAAGTGAGTCATCCAAGCTATAAATAGATTTGAATTATTTATATAAAAATTGATTTTTAATTTATATAATGTTGAATTAAACTTTATTTTTTGAAGCGCTAACAAATGAACTCTCTAAATTTCTACTATTTCATTTTTCTCCAAATCATGCAGGTTTATCACATTTATATTTGTTTGAATGTTTAAAAATAGACGCCATTCACCGCAGGGAGAGGTCTTCATGGCTCAAGCAAGCGATGTTGATTGGTGGACTGGTAGTCATGACGACGGCCGTACAGGCATTTTTCCTTCTTCATACGTCAAAAAGCTCGAAACAGTGGTGAGAAGTGATTGGCTGATGATTGCTGATCTATTTTTGGGTCTATATTGCGTAGATAACACAAATGTATAACATTTTTAACAATTTTTTTTCATTCTTCACATAAGTGTCAGCGATGAATGTTTACTCAGTTCATTGTAAAAGCGCATTTTGTTTCACACTAACTTTGTGGTGGCAGTTCTATTAATAGTTTCATTGATATTTCAATTGAGCATTAATAATGAAATTTTGAAAGTCTGAAAATTCAACGAGAAAGCCAATAGTGCCGACGAATTTGGTTGGATTGTTCTAGAAAATTTAAAAACTTCTAGTTATCTTCACTATTTGTCTCTTCTTCATTGCTTTTCAAATTTTCATGCTTTTTTTTAAATTTTTTTAAATTTTTATTAATTTCACTTTTAAAATTAGCATTATTCTTGTACATCTTAGTATTTGTTTCTCTCAAATTAGCATCTATTTACAGCATAAAACAGTGAAAAAGATTCGATAAGTTGATTTCTTGCATGAAGGTTTTTAAAAACCTTTTTGAATTGATGAAACTTATAAAACCTATGCGATTTCACTGCTTTAGAGTAGAATTTTCAGGCTTTTTTGATCGATGAGGGAAACAAAAAAAAGTATTCATCAGCTTATTCCACAAAGCTTTTTATAGGACACTTGATAATGTAAGTTTGCCTTACGAAAAGCTTTGTGAATCAAGTTAATAAATACTTTGTTTTTGTTTCTCTCCTTTTTTGTTTCAGGCTATTCTACGCCATCAATATTTAATCATTTGCAACATACTGAACTTTTTCTTCGGTTTTTTGGATATATAACTTTTTCCCATTTTACTCTACTCTCTAACTTCACGGCTTTTTAATCACATTTCCAACAGATATTTTCACTTTTTTATCATTATATTATTGGTGTGTAGATGTTTTTTGTCATTTAGTATCACAACTACTATCTAAATCTTATCACTTCATGCTTCGTAATTGATGTTAATTAATATCATTAGTAAGTATATCTGTGAAAATTTTGGAAAATTTTTAATATTGAGATTTAAAAGTTTTAGTTATATTTAAATTTTATCTTTTGTTCAATTTCCATCGTCTCATATCGAGACATTTCTTGAACCAATCATTTCAATTTTAAGTAGGTGAGTAACTTCCAATCGGTGGCTTCATCTGTACTACTTTATCATTGGTTCTCATCACGAACTTCACTATGATATTTCATCACTGTAGTCACTATCTGTAATCTCTGCTTTATCAATATAGTTAATCCATTATTTTTATTTCTAATATTGTATTCCTACACAGTCATCAGGGAAATTGGAGAAAAAACCAGGTAAAGATTGCGTAACTTGAAGCAAATCATTAATTTAATACAAAAAAAATAATAATAATTATTATTATTATTCTTATTATTATACAGAAATAGCCGTGGCGATAGCGGACTACGAAGCGACAGGACCTGAGCAGTTAAGCTTCAAGGTACCTTAAACCCCCTCATTCTCTTTTACCCATTATGTTTTTTTATATATTATTACACCCAGTCACTCATGTTTTTATTTTAACAAGTGATGACCTCTTTTTATATTTTAACACGGGTGACCTATAAAACAGACAGATCAGCTGATTCATATAAGGAAGAAGAGCAAGAGTGGTTGGTGGGAAGGAGAAATACAGGTGTTGATCTTGATCGTATCTATCTATCCTTCTATCTATCTATCCTTCTATCTATCTATCTATCTGTCTATCTATCTATCTGTCTATCTATCTAACTATCTATCTATCTAACTATCTATCTATCTAACTATTTATCTATCTATTTATCTACCTAAAAAACACAAGGTGAAAGGACAAAAAAGAAGGGCGGGTTGGATTCCAGCCAATTACGTCAAAATAGTGGGAGGGGATGAGAACGTATTGACGAATCAGGTTAATTGACATTTAAATTGGAATGTCAACAAGGATTTTGTTCTCTAATGTAGTCTTAACATTATTGGGGTTTCAGTTATAAGTTACGTTTGAATACTCTTCATACATAATGCCCGGTATAGTTTTGAATTCTTTTTCTAAATATTAATTCTGCCCAATCTCCAACAGCCCTCAACTCACAACAACACATCCGACAACAGTTTGTATATTCACTTTTATAACTTTATTCTTTCTTCAATAACAGGCTCTGTTAGTTTTCATAGTGATAGTAAAAATAGAACTCATACAACTAGTAATGGTATGGATGAAAGTAGTGGTAGTAATATTAATATTAGTAATATTGATGGCATTAGCAGAACATCATGCTGATGCAGAAAGCAACGAAGTTGTGGCTTTGTTTTCTTACACAGGGCAAGCCGAAGGAGATTTGAACTTTGTTGAGGGTTTGTGAATATTAATATTAAACGTTGATGATGAAGATAACGATGATGATCATGATCATGATTATTAGGATGATGATGATGATGACAGGTGACAAAATAAAAGTGACGCAGAAGTGTAGTGATGATTGGTGGGAGGGAGAGCTGGATGGTAAAGTGGGAATTTTTCCCGCCAATTATGTCTCGTCTAAAAAATGTAAGATCTCATCTTTATTCAATTTTTATAGGTTTGATATGATTAAGCAGTGATTATTTTCATTATTATTGTTATTTATATTATTATTATTATTACTACTATTATTATTTCTTTCTTTAATTAATATTATTAGTATTAGTAGTATTAGAGGTTGAGGTTTTAGTAGTTGAGAGAATCAATAAATTTTTGATTTTAAAAGTTTTATTTAAAATTTTTACAGGAAATATTCTTCAAAGTCTACTTTTCATTTTTCAATCAATAATTTATTTCATATTTTTCAACTGCTCGATAAAGTTTCGCAATTATTTGATTTCTTTCCATAGATGTCGACACAAATCGATTTCATTGATAAATATCTTCATTTATTTTAATGATGAAAATTTGGTTTTT
>OZ038326.1:2622117-2644817 GCA_964035795.1 Pterobdella sp. o SKG-2022 | reverse complement strand
TATCCAGATTCGTGCTTAAATTAATTTTCAATAAAGCCATTTGTACCTCTTGTCGCATCGGCACATTAATTCCAAAGAGATTTGAAAGATTTTCGATCAACCAGATTGTGTTGAATGCTTTGAAGCTGTTAATAATTATAACTCAATTAATTTGCCTTTGATGGTTTAATGTTATATCATTTACAAGCATTTCCAGTATTTAAATTAATTTCAATAAAATCATTTGAATAAACTCAAAAAGATTCCAGTTTTCGACTCAGTGACGAAAAAAAAATATAAGTTTTATTTTTGAGTTGATTAATCATGAAACATACCTTTGAAACAATTAGACGGCTTTAAAAATAAAAAATACTGTAAATACATCGTTAAAAAGACATTAAAAAATTTATAAGATACTCAACTCAACACATGCGAATAACACAGAAAACAACTTCAAAATAAAACATCCATTTATAAAATTATAAAAAATCTAAATTTCATAATATAAATCAATTTAATATTTAAATTTTTAGGCATAAATTATTCAAATTCAAAATGAACAAAGAATCGACATGTAGAATGGGTTACAAAGAGTTATCAGTTGACATCTCAATACCATTTGCTTTTCTTGATGTTATCTTTCTCATTAAAAGTCCCATTACGTTGAGTTTAAATACTTTCAGTGCTCTAGTACTCATGTAATTTTCTATATTAATAGTGAAGTATAGTTTACATTATTCTCCGATTTAACAATGAAATATAGATTATACAATTTTCTATATTAATAATGAATCCAAGACTTGCAGTCTATAAGAAAATAACATCACTGGTTGGGTTTTATGAAGCTTTATGACAAATACACTAGAAAATTTGGTTGTCTTACCAAAAGCTTTGTACTTAAACTTAAGAATGTGAAGGAAACCCATTTTTGATATTTTAATGATACGATATCAATTTTAAAGTTATCATAGTAACTGATAGACTAATTTAATTGAGAATTACTAAATTTTAACAATAACTGAAGTAAAACTCCAATAATAATACTAACAATGAAGCGCTATCAAATAATTAATATTTTCATGGATTATTCTTGGAATTTCCACTAAAAGTGGATAAAGTTGATAAAAACTCATATAAAATAAAAACTCAAAAATTTATACCATTATAATCTTATTCGTTATTTTATTTAATTAATTTTAATATAAAAAAGATATTAGAAGCTCAAAAACTTCTTAAACATGAAGCATACAATCCTGAAGAGCTTTAACGATGAACTTGATAACTGCAATTAACTAGCTGAATGTCTTGATTGATTTTCTTAAATCCCCTCTAAAGAAATGACTCCATCATTCTTTTATTTGGACTAGAATGTTTCACATTGAGCTTTAAACATTAACTTTTTCATGCATCACATGATGGTTAGTTATTTATATATTTTTATTAATATTATTGAAAAAGGCATTTAATAAAAGATAATGTAAAGTTTATCACAAGATGCCATCTTTTAATTGTTTGTTTCTTGTGTGTTATTGTGACAGTCATTGGAACTGAGAGATAACATCAAATGACAAACTAATAAACAAAAAACAAACTGATGTCATAGTGCTTAAGGTGGTTGCATTTGAGTTCATAATTATCGGTTGATTTGAACCTACTGTATAAATTTGGTATTATATAACTTCGATTTATTCCATTATATTGTGTACAGTTTTTACTTAGTTTTTAGATAATTTGAGTTTTTGGTGTATATTTGGAATATTTATTCATAATTATCTGACGAAATGTTTCAAGTGCATGACTGGAACTTGGATGTATGCCTAGTAAGCTGACACCTTTTATATTGTAAAGGATTATTTTCTCGTGTTTTATGATCATTTATTATTATTCTTTTTCCATTCAATATTTTTCTATCTTGAGAGTGAGTTCAATCATTTTTTCCAGAAATAAAAAAACTGAAATTTTTATTTTAATAAAAAAAATTTAGATTATTCAAACGTTTTTCATTAAGTTCATTATTATCGAGAAAAATTTTTTCCATCGTCGAGAAACTTTGAATAGAAATAATTTACTTTTTGAAATTACTTTTCCAAAATCGGATTAAACTTCAATTATTTCCCAACTTTTGAAAACTTTCTAATCTTTCTTTTCTAGCAATTGTTTAGAATTTCAATGTGTTATAATCCTATTTATAATGGTAAAAACCCTTTCCGTGACTTGCCACTGTATTTTTTATTGCTGTTTTGTGTGGTTTTTAAGATTTTTTTGCGTTTGAGAAAGGTAAGCATTGCATACATTTGAAGACTGATTGTTCCAAAGTTCATTAAAAGCCATTGATAATTAAACTTCAAAAATAATCATTCAACTGTAAATATCTTCAAATTAAAAAAAAACCGCACGAACTTCAAAGACAAGGATATATTCAAAAATCATCGCTTTGAACAACCCCTCGAACCTTTTAAAAGCTTTAAGAATGTATTTACACTGTACTGAGAAGTGTGAATATGATTACACGAACCTTCTCTTAGCTCTTGTTACTTTTATCTCTCAACATCCATCAGGAATCGAACCCACACCGCCAGATTGGTTTATTAATTTTATTGTGCGTGGATTATAAAACCAACAGCTTTTCTTATCAATTTATTTCCTCACAATGATAATAATGAAATTCCATCTGTATTTTCCATGCATTCCGTGGATATGCGTGGCACCTATAAAGAATTTAATTAATTTTTATTCATTACCCCCTATTTAGGAAAGAATAAATATGCCAAAAGACTTCTAAATTAAACAATGTATTACAAATTATAATTATTAGAATTATTTTTATGAAATATTATTATTTTTTTGTGTATGTTATGAATAAAAAATCCAGTTTAACAAAAAAATATTATTCAAGTTACAATAATTTAAAATATACACACATTACAGCCTCCAGCACTACAAATATGACTACAACAACTTAACCTACTACTAATTCAGCTACTACCTCAACTACGAAAAACACTATCAATACCACCAAGATCACAACAATCAAGTTAATACCACGAAAACTACCTATACTACTACTACTACAACTAATACTACCACTTCAACTCCAACTGTTCCCCTTAAAGATATCGATAATATTTCACGTTTCCATTACCATGAGCTCCTTAACATTTCAATTAGTTATGATCTGTTCCATTCCTTGATGTTGTTGTTGCTTTAATTATTCTTTATTTATTTTTTTATGATTGTTGTTGTTTTTTTTTTTAAATTGTTTGTTTCTTTTTCTTTGAATTTTACGTCTGAAAATAGTGTTGTTATTTATATAGGAATTCAATTGAAGAACTTACTCATAATCCCCTTCATTCATAAATTCCAACACTTTCTTCAAATCTCAACAAGAAAAGACATTTGAAAAGATTCATTCTCGTTTAAACACACCTACAATCATGATTAAAAATCGAAAAATTTTTTACGAAAACAACTTCAACCTTTTTTGAACTACCCCCTCAAAGGAGGCGTGGGCAAAATGATTGACAGTTGATCGACCAATAAAAAGTGTTTTCGTTTTGCATTAAGGGTCTTAGTTGTATGGCTTTATTTAGCCAAAATTACAAAAATAATATATTTTCTGAGCAAATCATTGAGTTTTCTACCGTATTTAAAAGCAAAATAAAAAATATCGATAGTATCTAATGTCTCAATAAAAGTTAATATTATTTATGCCTAATTTCTGGTTCTAATTCAAGTTTTTCCATCATTTCTACATCTCGAAAGCTTTCATGCCCATAGTTTATACTTACCCTGCACACTTCTCCAAACTTTGTACAACTATTTAAAACAGATCAACAGATACTAGTGGGATAGAGTAATTACGACTTAACTGAACACTAATGTTTCTCTATGTATAAAACCAAAGCTAATTCCCATACATTCATATAATCTCTATCGCATAGGTTTTAATGGATGTGGTAGTGTATACGAATAAGTATATATACTCATTGAAAGGCTGTGTATAAATACGAAATTGTATAGAGCTTTCAAAGCTTTTTGAAGAAGTCATTGTTTTATTTGCGTTTTAAAAGTTTGAAATTAAGCTCCAATGTGAGATAGAAAAAATGAAACTATTACTACTACTTCTTAAAACTAATTGAATAATTAATTCCCACAACATTCTAGTGATATAATTTCACGGCATTTTAAAAGCTTATCATAAATTAAGTGAAAGTGTTTGAACACACTAACTCTTTTGAAGTCTTAAGGCATTCATATCAGGCCACTCTTTTAATACACCATGATTTCAAACAGACTCGACAACACAGAAACAGGCAATGATACTACTACATCAAATAAGTCTGTTTGCAATGGGAACTCCACAAATTTAAAACCACTTAGAAAGATTTCAAAGATGTCTGGTACATACTCGAGTTATCTCCCGCCAAGAAGACTTCTAATGGCATTTTGTCTACTACTGTCTCTCACGCATGGAGGTTTGGTTTGTTTTTATTACTTCTTATTGGTATATAAACTTCTGAAGTCGATGTTTTTATAAACTTATTCGTAATTGTTTTAACTGTTATATTGTTGAGTTTTGTTGATCTGTTATGATAAAACACGTTATAACAATGTAAAGTAATGTTATTATATAACATTTTTTGAGTATTGCTATTGTCACTGTTTTTCTGTTATATATTTTCAATTCATTCTTCATTAAATAGTTTTCTCTTTTATTTTTGTTATTTATAATTCCGAAGTTTTTAACTTTCGTAGTATTTTTTGGAATTTTCAAGTTGTTCCAAAAATAGTTTGAATAATAATATTAAATACTAAATTATTCCGTTTATATTTAAATACAGTTTGATAAAAAAATATTCTTTTCATGTTTACCGTATTATTTTATTTAATGTTTATTATATTTTTTTCTATCAGTTTCTATATTATCTTCTCAAAACTTATAATGCTTTCTTCATGGTCAATATATCAAAATTGAATTCATTGAAAATTAATCTTCCCAAACTTCTCTATTTATATATATAAATAGAAAAGAAAACATACATACCCCAAAGTATCAAACATTTTGGTTAAATATATAACTTATGCACCTATGAAAAGATGAAACTATATATTAAATTAGCAATGAAACTATATTACTATACTAATTGCCTGAAAATTTGTATACATATTTTTAGTTTTCATGCTTTTGTATTGTATAAATACATCAAAAGAATTATTAGTTTAGTTCAGATAATTTTGAAATAAAAATGAGAATAATAATAACAATATGAAAAAAAAATGATTTTGTTACCAATTTTATAGTTGTTATTTCTCAAAGATATGTACTGCATAACTGACTGACTTGATTTTTATCAGATTTGGACAATTGAATGCAACAACAATTGAACTCATTTATTATTGTTATTATTTATATTATTATTATTTTTATTCTTTTATTTTTTTTTTTTTTTAATTATAAGTAATTTTATCATTTTCATCATTTTCTTTTATTTTTTTATGTTTGTTTTTCCAAAATGAAATATGTATATTTTTTTTATTTATAAACAAACTTTTGACAGTTAAAAATACATTTGTTGAAAAGGGAAAAATCGATAAATAATAATATTTTGAAATAATTATACAAAAAAAATCATTTGTTAATTTATATTTTTTTAAATCAAAATTATTTTCATTATTATTACTTTATTAATATTATTGCTATTATTATTAGCTTTGGGAATAGGAAAAATAATAAAGTTTGAAGGTTTCAATGCAACTGTTTTTTCTCTACTCTTAACACTAGTTCCTTTGATTATTTTATAAGTTGCACTCGGCCTTAATATGCCCAAACTGCTTTGAAAATCATTATTCATCTAGTTTAACTAATAATAATAAATCTAGCGCTACTACTACTACTACTATTACTACTACTCCTTCTACTTTGAATATAAAATAATAATTAACAAAATGGATATGAATTTTAATTACTAGCTTAAACAATATTTGCATTGCAATAATGGATTCATAACCGAATGAGTGCTTGTTAAGGTTGTATAAAATTGATAAGAAAAATGGTCTTTATCAGTAAGTTATTGAAGGCCATTGCTTCTTTGTTTCATTGGGGTTATGTGTTAGGGTATTGTATTTGAGTTGTCAGTGCTATTTAATTTTTTTATTGCCCTTATTTTTATTTTTGATGTTGAGAAACGTGAGAATAAATTAGTATTTTATTTTAAATTAATTAATTCAAGAATAAAGTTAAATTTTTTAGTACTTGCTAAAAATAGAATGATTTTCAGCATTTATTAAGAAAGTTGAAATGGGATTTAATGAAAATTCATATTATCAACCAAGTTAAAGAACCAATACAGAGTTCTTAACATTTTGAAACGTTACTCTGTCACCAAAAAACTTGGTGCTTTTAATCTGAACTATCAGTCTTCAGTGATCCTATATTAAATTCTTTTATCAACTTGTCTGAGGATCACACGAATGATAGATAGATAGATAAATGTAACCATTAAAATGATAGATTTTCTTATGAAAATTCAATGGTTGTAATGTATTATATAATTCATATGTAATAATTTATTTATATACATATCGTCATGTCGGTATTTAAAAGTTTAATGCTTATTAACGTTTGGTACAAAATAAATGGGTATTATTAATGTTATGTCTATATTCATTATTTTTTTTATTATTTTTAGAATTATTGATTTGTTGTTATTATTTTTGAATGTATTATTATTTTTTTTAATTTTTTTTTATTGTTATTGTTTTTATTATGATTTTTATATTATAGTTGTGATCAAAAGTTATTTTTCTTTAATAAAAGATTTTCGGTTAATCCTTTTTTACTTTTAAACGTTTTCTATTTAAAGTTATTTATTTATTTCTTCTAATGATTCTTTTCAGGCTTACATTTGATAGTTATTTTCTAATGAACCAAATTATTTGAATCGCTCGTGATTTTTATACGCTGTTTCAAGAATTTCCATGAATAAAGAAAGTTTTATTGAAAATTCAGTTTTTGTATAACGAGTTTTCTAATTTTACTTTTTAATATATCTAGATATTCATATATTACTGATGAAACATTTTGAGTTCAACTAGCATATACGGCATTCAAATGAAGTCTCATAACAATATTTCTAAATAAGCTTAATAGAAACACGTCGAAAAATCAATTATTTATTTCAATAAATTATTGGAAACACTGGTAAAATACTTCGAATTACAACAGAGTGCTTGGACAGTGAACAATTTTCAAGTGAGTTTTTAAAAGAATTTTTAAACTTCCTCACCTTAATTCCTTCAACACAAACACGCAAACATAGGTGAAATGCCATTTTTATTTGTGTTAAGTCAACAGATAACCACACGTGCATAAAGACATTGTACGTGACTTTAGAGCATTTATTCAAATATTCAATTAAATGCTTAATAAACTTTAAATAAAAAGTATTTGGTTAAGGTTTTTATAATAATTTATCTAAATAAGTCAATGATTTATTGAATAAAATGGAATATTTTCTGTTATGGCGGCTGTGATGTGTGGGTGTGTATATAAGGCTATCAATTAAGAATGATGCCAACTAAACAACAATTACAATCCATTCATTTAGATTAATTGCTTGTTGTAGTGACTAGAAGCAAAAAAATTGCCAAAAATTTTTGAAAAAAATTTAAAAAGTATCGAGAAATTAGTTTCGAAACGGAAAATTCTCACAACTTTTGCGTAATTCAATAAAAACCAAAAAAAAGATGAATTTAAAATGAAACAATTTCATGCAAGCAGTTAAACTTTCAATTTCGAAAATCTTAAAACTGCCACAACATATTCAAAATGTTAATTACTCTTCACAAACAGCTTACCAATTCATATCCATTTTGTCCTTTATAATCAGTTTGGGATTTTCAGTTATTTTTTTAGCTTTTTCAGCTTTTTAAGCGTTATTACTACGCTTCATCAAATTATCTCACTCATTTATATCCGCATCCATTCACGAAACGATTTCTTTATATTTATTAATAATTTTTGTTTTATCAATTTTTTAATGAATATTTTATTAACTTTATTTCAAATAATTTTATTTTCGAATAACTAAAAATTCACAACGGGGTTTTGTTTTGAAATCTAGAAAAGACTTTTAAAAACCCGAATCCATCCTAAATGTTGAATATTTTATAAAGTCACCACTGACCACATAAGCCTGGATTACTTTGAATCTGTTTCAAAATTTTTTTTAATGTCTTAAAATAACTCAAAAACAGCTACTGTTTGTGTAATGTTCAAAATGAGAACACTTTTTGGAGTCTATTTAAGTTTTTAGTAAGATGAACTTACATTTTCAAGTGAAGGTACAAACACAATGTTTTTTCAAAAGTGGGTGTAGAAAACTAAAAATGGTCGTTTTTATAGTAATTCTAAAATACCTTCATTTGCTGTATTGAATCATACAGTGAAATACTGATTTTATTCTTAATCAAAGTTATCAAACATTGATATATGCCTCTAGTTATCAATAATTTCGAACCTTTTAGCTCAAGTAAAGCTTATAGTTAATAAGCTAATTACCATATGTAAATGAACAACGTACGATTAAACATTAAGCTAGAGAATTTCCCAAAAATAATAATTTAAATAAAAAATTTAAATGGAAATTATAACTTATTTGAATTTCTATGCTAATAATAACTCAATTTAAATATTTATTCAGTTAATATGTTAATTTAATAACTGTCTTATCATGCTAATATTACCCAGTTCTTCCCATATAAACGCATACATCACTGCAATTCCCATACCATTTTTCTTACCTTTCTAAAAGCTTCTAACATCAAAAAGCCAATTTAGCACTTTCACACCATTTCTCTTTTCTTCAACGCTTCCAATGTTTTTGTTATCTTTCACTATTTTGCTTCTTTAGATCTATATTTATTTTGTATAACTGTGAAGCTGGAGTTTAAACTTATAATGCTGAAGTTGGTTGTTTAAGGAAGGTAATAATGACTGAAGCTATTGCATGAATAAGAAATTAGGCAAAATAGGAGAAAATGCAACAATTGTGAAGTTTTAAATTTGTTTGTTAGATTTTTTAAAAGATTTTGATTGCAGAAATATCATCAAAAAATAACTTATAAAAAATCAAAAAAGATGTCTGTAATAATAATATTAGTGATAAAGTTAATAATAATGTAAGGCCGAACAGTAGCGCAAAATCTAACAAATTTTTAGACAAATAATTAAGCAAAGTATGATTTGAAAAAGGCAATGAACGTTGCAATTGTTATCTCTGCACAAACCAACTCAACTTATAACACCTGTCGTTTAAGATGATGCCGAGTTCATAGAACAAACATTCTTTGATAAAAAAACGGTTGTTGGGAAAACCTTTATTGAACCTGAGTTATCTATGTTTTCAAGCATTGAGAATTTGTTTAGAAAACACAAAAATTAAGTTGTAAAATGTGAAAAAAATTATTTAAGCTCGAATGATATTTTAAATTGAATAAGATTAATTTAAAATTTTTAATTCAAAATAATGGAATAATAATTTCATTCAGAATGGATATTTATTCTCATATTTGTGTTGGTGAGTGATGGTGGAGTGGCTGGAAGGGCTCGAGTGGTGATGCGTGTAATCCGCAAAGCCGCTTTTAATAAAGATGTTGTGATAAATATATACATTTTCGCTGAATTTAAAGTAACTTCTTGGAAGTGAATTTTTTAAAATAATATTTTTTCTATGAACTTCAAAATCTTATCACTCAGTTTTGAATCAAATTCAACTGGAAATGATAACTAGCAGTAACTAAACTAAACACCCAAAAAAGTGGTTCCACCAACTCTCATTACAGCAGCAACAAAACTTGAATTAATTAAAACCTCCATGTAATGCTGCTTAGTTGTTTATTTGGATGAGAATGATTTTTATATGCAACAAACATACCCTAAGTCTCACAGATCAAAAAGCAAAAAAACCACTGGGAAACCAAAAAAACTTTAAAAATAATTTAAAAATAAATTAAAATATTAATTTCTAACTATTTTTTGTCTAATCCTTGAAAAAAGCTTTTCACCATCGACTTAGCCTACTTCATTTTGATGCCTTTAATTACATGCTTCTACCGGCCTCGGACAGGCCTTTGTGAAAGTCTTAACACTTCAATACGTTGTGTAAGCTGCCATTAAGCATTATTCACTTTTTATTTTAATTTTTTATAAATTTTAAATCTGTATAAACAAACAGATTAAGCATAACAATTTACTAAGTATTGGGCTTACCTGTTTTGTGTTTTAAGTAATGATTTTAAGAAAATTTAGCTCCAAAGCTTGAGGAATTTTTCAACACATTTATTGAAAACAAAGCTATAATTTTCGATAAGTTTATTCTATCATAAAATGTTCATGTACTTAATTATTGAATACTTTAGCTCTAAGTAATAATTTTATAGTATGAAAAATACTTAAAAATGAACGGCCATAAAAAAATAAAATAACAAATAAACATAAAAATAAACAATTAATATAATAATAATAACAATAATGACTATTAACAAATAACAAACCATAAAGCCACAATAAACTAACAAAGAATAAAATAACAAGATTAAAATAAAAAATAAATAACAAAGCAACCGTCTTGTACGAACTGGTACATAGACAATGCTTTTGAATAAGTTTCTCATTCAAGAACCTACAACAATGCCATCCATTCATGATTAATATCCACAGAATATTACCATTAAAACGATTAAAACTAAATAATAATAATAATATAATTATTAATTTATAATAATATACTTATTATCCATGTTTACTTTTCATGTTTAAAATTTGTGTTTAATTTTTATTTATATCGATTTAAAAATATATTTATTTACGATAGCTGTAGCTTTTAAATTTCACAAACCTAGTTCTATGTTAAATCCTTATTAATACTGTGTTATAAAATTATATATATTTGAAGAATAAAAATTTTCAAAAAATTAAAATTTTATGCTAAATAATCAAATGTTTTAACATTTATTAATTCATGTATTTATCATAATTCATGGTCTTATGTATTTAAATAACTATACATATAATGCATATCTGATATATTCAACAATCTCCAAATTTAATGTGTTTTGTCAACATTTATAACTCAATGCATTTAATCAAAAATCAAATTTTAATGCATTCTATCACAACCTACAATCCCCATTGAAGCAACAATACAAAATTTCTTGCCTTGCTTCACTCTTATAGATTGGTCTTTTGATTTATATCAATTGATAATGAAAAATTTTTAAAAATTTTCCAATTAAAGCGTGGTAAATATACGAGTCTCACGTTAAAATAGAGTTAAAATGATTGAATTTTTTATTTTCTAAGTATAGGGGTTCTCTGTTTAAAAGTTTAAATACGCTGGTATATAAAGAATTAGCAAATTTTTTTATTGAAATTGAAAAACGAAAAAGCTCTTATAAGAATTGAATCTTTAATTCTGCGAAAAGGTATTTTTAAAAGCATAAAATTGATAATACAGAAAAAATCTGTTTTGAGTTTTTGAGATTAAAAGTATGGTAGCATACACAGAAAAAAAAATTAATTCCAAAGAAAAGCTTGATATGAATTAAAATTTCAATCTAAAAGAGCTTAATATAACATCAATACTAAGGAAGTAAAAAAACTTGGAAAGTTGCAATGGATTGATAGATACGGTCGTTGTGAGGGGTTGATGTGTGGGAGATGGTCCATGGGATGTTTATTTAACCTATCCAGCGTTGTTCATCATTGAGTTTTCTAGAAGTATTTTTATGTGGTATTAATATCAATATTTTTTCAATAAACTTTCATTATTGTTTTATGTGTGAGTTAGCGAAGACTTTTATTATAACCAATTTTTATTATTTCGATTTAGTATGTTAAAAAAAAGATCTCTTTCAAATAGGATTATTTTTACTCTTGAATATAATATAACATACGAAAAAATATAACGTGAACCAACGAGATTAGCTTTTAATTTGCATGTCTGATTTCAAATCATTAGCAACGTTTCAAGCAAATACCACAAAATATGACATAATTCCAAACATTTATGCCATAAATGGGATGCCATTTTATCCAATTTATTTTTGGCAGCCATTCAGATGTTTTATTGGTGTAAGAATTTCTAGAAAATTCTTCATTTCTGTCTAAAAATAATTATCAGATATTAAAAATACGACATCAGATTATTTTGAGTTTTCAGAAGCTTTTCAAAACTAAATTATTTTTTTTTGAATTTTTTTTGTTTTTTGGAAAAAGCTTAGCTTAAATAAGTAATGAAAAACCGGATAGAAACTTAGTGGAAATTTTTTTGTGTTGAAATATTGAACACTGGGTTTAAAAGACCAAATTTATTTTACTCATGTTTTTTTGCAGTTTTTTTAATGAAAACTAAATTTTATGCATTTTTTTATACACTTTTTTCAGTGTTATACAGCTTTAAAATTTCTCTAACCCTGCAATTATCTCTATTTTCAGCAGAATATCCATAACGAAAAATTCCCCTCACTACGTAAAACCAGCCTTTTTCATGAATATTTAATCCCTCCTAAAGCTCATTGTCATGAAATTATTAAAAAAATAAATTTTAGCAAACTTCTCCTATAAAACATCAAAATTTCAAGTTAAGTTTTCTTTCAATCCAGTCTCATCCTCTCCGGCAAGACCTCTACACATTTCCAGACCTAACGCTACTGTTAGTTTTCAATTGGTTTCTTATCAGTAGTTTCACAGTAAAAATAGTAATTTATCACAGGTATTTTACTTTTTTATACTCTTAATATTATAAGAAGTTAAATATTTTTATTAATTGTTAATCTTATGTAATATTCTGTCACTTATTAAATTTTTTGTTGGTTAGAGTGTTTTTTCACGAAAATTATTCGGAAGTTTTGACTTTTATCTATATAAAAATAAAAATTTTAAGAATATCATTGATTGCTTTCGGTTGTTTTATTTACTATATTTGAATTTGGTTTTAAAAATAGTTGTTTTCGCCGGATGATTGGATGTTTTACTATCGCATGAAAGTTTTTAAACTGCCAACTCGCGAATCTGTCTGACAGTGCGAATTATATTTTTTGCCTCAAAAATCACTCACTTTTTGTGTTCATAAACTAATGTGTCTATATTCAGGGCTTGTTATAGAGAAGTATGGATTCAATAGATGGAAAATTATATTAAATGGATTATTTCTAGCGTATATATGAGATTTGAAGTCGGAATTTTCACTTGCATGTCAGTTGTTTTGCGAGCATATTAGAGCGATATTTCACTCCGCCTTATGTTCGTCTGAGCTTTCCACTAAAACAACATTCATCTTAGAACTTTAATACGTTTTGAATCATTCGTTGTGGTTTAAATTTTCACACTTTTTAAGATCTTTAATGAGATTATATGCATTTTAATCAAAAGGGAATCCTTGAAACAATAAAATTTGCGCTGGAACGCTTTTAAAATTTCTAAACGCTTATAATTAAGCACTGAGAGGATGTTTTGAAACGGGGCAATTATTGAGAAATTTTGGAGCAACATTTTTCTGTCATGGTACGACAATTATAAATCAAAGAGAAAATAAAAACAACAAATTTTTTGATCATTATCACGAATGTGCGTTTCAACACCTCTGCCTAATAACACTCAGAAGTAGTGTTGTTTGGGAAGGCACGTTTCAGTAGAGTATTTTTCATTTTTAACCCACTTTTTATAGTATTTTCAAACCATAACTTTTAAAAATGTATCTATTTCTGTGTTTTATGATGTTTATTTTTTAGAAATTTTTATTTCACATTCTCACCTTGTGTTCAACTCAAAAAGTTATAAATTAAATACGGACTTAAAAATCCTCGGAAATTTATTACGATGAAAATTACGTTGAAAGTTAAATAAGACTTCACATTTCAGAGTGTGCGAATCTCGTGGGAAAATTTCTCTAATCAGAAAAGGTATGAGTTTCAGCTACTTTGAATGATATGAGAATTGAAATAACTTTAAAAATTTCAGACTGAAAAAATTTTCTTGTGGAGTGGAATACTACAAAGTGAAGTTAAGGTTGAGCAGTAAACATAAATCAAAATTAATACATATTTTATTTTCGTCTCAGTTGCCTTTGCGTCGCTCAACCAATTAACATTATATTAATTTAATGCACAACTTTTTAAACAACCCCTAGAAGATTTATAGACTAAAGCATCTTTCCACATAAACATATAAGCTGGTGTTTTATATTGAGCAACCTATGCAGATTCAACGATAAAACAGTACAAAACTGGCAAGTGGGAGGCAAGCAGAAGTTCTTGAGAGTAGATGATCCTTACCTTGAAAAGGTCAGTTTACTTGTAAACACACTGATGATTGGGTTAATTAATTCTCAACATTTTGAAAGGTAAGTTACTTGATTTCATATTAACACATTGAAAGGTAAGATAATGTTGAAAATAGCTACTCTCTCACCATTTGAAACATCAATGCCAGTTAAACCCAACAATAAATTACTTATTGCCCAACTCACTAGCCTACGTAAACTTCTTCATAGTAGAAACTTTTCCCTTCCATTTAATTAACTGTCGCCGATAAACGATGCTTCCAGTTGAAAGCTGTGCAGGTAATAGCGATGATGTGTGATGGAGATACAGTGCTCAAAACCTCATGGGTCAAGATTAATTCAACTCCAAACCATAACATCAGTCTGTGTTTATTTCTATTTACACTTTTAATCCTGGATGTTTAGCGGTATTTTTGGTTGTATTTGGAGCTGTTTTATATGAAGAAATATAAAGAAATAAATAGAAAATAATATTGTCTCAGTTGTTTTCTCTTTCGTTATATTAATTAGTACCATTATTTTCATTAATATTATTTTTATTTTTTCCATTATTCTTATTATTATTCTTTCCTTCATTGTTTTTGTTATTTTTATTTCCATTCTTTCCATTATTTTTTATTATTATTCTTTTTTATTCTTATTATTGTTCCAAACTATTTCCACACAGAGAATCTTCTTGAACCTCCCGATTCATTCACAGCAGTGTCGATTGAGAACAACATATTAGTGAAATGGCAGACAAATGAGAAGAACAAAGACATAGAAGGATACATAGTAAGTTACGGAGAGGGAGTGCCAGATATACTCTTCAAGTACGTGCCAATTAGGCGCAATAACATCACGCTTGAAAACCTTAGTAAGTGGTTGGATAAACTCGTACGTGTGTTTATAGATGGGTGGATGATGTGTGGAGGAGTGGATGGGTGGATGATGTGTAGAGGAGTGGATGGGTGGATGATGTGTAAAGGAGTGGATGGGTGGATGGGTATATGATGTGTAGAGGAATGGATGGGTAGATAAGTGGACGGATGAGTAAAAAAATGAATAGATGGATGAACAGATGGACGTATTAATTAAAGGATAATGAAATAAATAAATGGAGTGAAATTTGTCTATATTCTTATAGAATTAAAAATATATTTGTTTTCATTATATGTTTTAGCAAGATAATATTCATAAAAAACCTTTTAATTATTGCTTCCAGAATATTCCACAATGTATGTGGTTGGTATTAGAACATTTTACAAAAGCATAAAGAGCGAAGCTTTGTATAAGAATGTGAAAACTAAAGAAAAATCTGGTAAGTATTATTTTTCAAAAAGGTTGCAAAACAATTTGAATATTCTTGTATAATTTTTTCATGCCTGTATCAACAGATTTATGACCTGATTATATCGCAAATGAAATGTATCTACGATAAAATTGTTTTTCTTTGTGTGTTTAAGGCTTTTTTTTGAAAGCTAATTGACAGCTACAAAACCAAAACTTACTGCACACACAACCACACAGCTCGTGGCATGGAAGTACCAAGATCTGGGGCCTCGTCATTGCCTCCTCCAACTCTTCTACGTCTCAAAACTCTGTCCTCTAAGTCAATTGAGCTGGAGTGGAAAGACCCATCTTTGTTCGGGGACCAAAAAATTTTTGACGAGCGTTTTTATGTTGTTCACTACACCAACATGAAGACCCAACAAAACACCTCTATCATTGTTAAGGCGTTGCATGTTACTGTGCATAATCTTGAAGCTGATTGTTGGTATGTGTTTAAGGTGAGGATCGGCAAAGGGGCCCTTTCGAGTCCCTATACTGATGGCATCCCAGGGAAAACTCTCAAAATGGGTCCGTCTTGGTTTTGTTGTTTCAATTTTTTTAAAAGAAATATATAATTAATTTGTATCTTTTTAAAGATTTGAAGAACAATGGTTTAATCAAAAGTTTGGAGAAAGAAAAAAAATCAAAGAGAAATCACCGTCACCAAAAGAAAGAGGCCACAAGGGAAAGAAAAATTAAACGATATCAAAGGAACCACAAAAACTACAGATCTCCCCACAAACCTTTCTCCATACACCAAAACCATTCGAAAAAGCATCTCTTAGGCAGGAAAAATCGGCAAATCATAAACATGAAAAAAAAAATGCAGTTTAATTTTGGTGCTTTCATCACTTGGCCCAAGGCGCTTGTTATCTGCGATGATAACAAAGAAACAGCCAGCGCCCCCAACGGGTTTTCGTACATTTTCAGATTCAAAAGAGCCGATGGAGATTTTTTTACTGAGACAAATCTTACAGAGAACTTCAAATACGTTGACAATATTTTGTTCGGGCATTCGTATGTTTACCAGGTTAGGTATCTGCATCCTTACGACCAAGGGTGGAGTCAAGAAGAGATCTTGCAACTTCCAACTGAGTAGAAAAATTTCTAAATGGAAATATACGGAAGAATTTTCATCAAAGGGGAAATTTTTTATGTTTGTAGCATAATTGTTTTAGAATTTGTAAAGCCTAGCGATTGTTTATAAGTTTTCTAACAGCATTTGTTCATTTGAAAATTTCATCAAAAGCTTTACAAAGAAAATAATTCATATTTCTAGCTTAAAATTGATATTTGGAAAGGCTTTCGCGTGAAACTGGAAAATTCACTAAAAAATTGTCTTTTGTTATAGTGGAAACTTGTCCAATTTTTCATTAGTACGAACTTCTGTTGATGTATAGATAAATTATTGTCGTGTTGCGTGCTTTTTTCGAATAAATTTTTTCCCTTAAATTAATTTTTTTTGCTACTTTCATTTTGTGATCGTAATTTATTCAAATATGTTGTATTTTAAACCCTACTCATATCTTTTTTCTAGAATTTACATTTAATTTATAACTTTATTGTTTGAGTTTTTGTATATTTTCAAATTGCTTGTATATTGCTTAGAAGCAGTTGAATATTGTAGAACGTTTCTTTAGCTGACATTTGCATTAAAATGATTTAAAAATGAATAAAATCACACTCAATAATCTTTTAAATGTAATAAATTGTTTAATTCATTGAAACTAGTTAATAACCCTTATTCAAGCGTGAAGTATGCATGTTTCAGTGATGATTAAACATTTTTCAACTCAGGATATAACTAAATACAAGGGCTAATAGGTTTATTAATGCATGAAGCTTTTCAATTTATAATCATAGTTACTCGATTTAAATTTCTATCAAAGTATTACAACAACAACAAATATGAACTATTTATTTTGATAACGGCATTCAACGATATCATAACAACATGTTAGCTAGTTAAAAATAGGCGCAGTTGTATAAAATCGATACAGAGCGAAAGCAGATTTATATAGGATTAGTTAATGAAGTGAGCGTTTTTGCTCATGCTTCATTATACATTTACGAATATATTTAGTGCTTAGATGTAAAGGGGAGATATTGCTTGTATTGGTAGTTTGACATGAATTTTGCATTTAATAGTAAAGCAGAAGAAGAGAATTCAATATTTGCTAAATTGAACGCTGAAAATAAATTAAATTCACGAAATAATTTAAAAAATAGTTTTAGAGAATCGCACAGAGCAGTTGCTTTTTCGGAATACTCCCCAGTCTCTTCTTCGCAGTCCCTTCTGCAGAATTTTTCACCGGGGACACCTGAAACGGATTTCAACGGAACTTCATTAGAAATTGATAATTTCCAAAATATAAACAACATTTACAACATCAGTAGCGCAGAAAAAAGAAGCAAATACAGCGTTAAGACCCATTTCGACAGGCCAGAAGAGGAAGTGGAGTCTGGTTTAGAAAATGATTTTAGTGAAGGAGCAGGATTGGACAATCGGAACTTTAAACGACCATTTGACACAAAACTTACACGACCCTCCACTCTGCCAATCACCAGTTGCCTTGAACTCCAAGTGGATATGATGGACTGCAAGGAAGTTACCCCAGATAACTTGAATGAGTTTCTAGAAGAAGGCTTCCAACTAATCTCTTGGTCTGTGATTAGTTATCGAAAGATATTTTTTCAAGTTGATGTTAATAAAACTATCAATAAATTGTTACTAAGTTTAAAAAATCTTTTTAATGTTTATCAATTTTTCAAAAAGTTTTTTACTCAAATAACATTCGATACTGCAAATTAATAATTTTAGAAAAATTCAAAAAAATAAGAAAAAAAATAATTATTTTTCATAATTTTAATCGAATTAATCGATAAAACGTACAATTTTCGACTTCTAGAACTATATAAAGAATTCATCTGTGCACGACTATCTAACAATATGTCATTTTTCAAGTATTGATCTCAAGTTTGGTGTGTTTATCATTAATTTTCTGGGTGTCTATTCATATTTAATTTCTCCAATAAATTTTGCTGACGATTTTCGACAGCTGAAATAATGATGAAATGAATTTTTCATTTTTTTCTTAGTCTTCTATCTTTATTTTACCAACAAAATGTCATTAAACAACCCTAGTGTAAAAAACAGTTATATAGACCCAATGCTTGATATTTTCATGGTATCACCCTGAACAATTTCAAATGCATTCGAAAGATACATCCAAGTCATATTAACCGCTACAATGGTAATCACAATAAACTAAACTAAACACCACTATACGTTTTCAATCATTTGTTTGCAACATTTTAGATATAAAAAAACATATATTTAGTTTTTATTTAAATCAAATAGCAAAAAAAATTCTTTTCGCAACTTTTAAACACCGGAAATTTTTGGTCGTTATACTGGATGTGAAAATCAGTGAATAAATGGCAGATGTTCAAATGACTCAACAAGCGAAAACTTAATCGATAATCTTTGCATCTCATCACCGTCGGTTCATACCGTTGTTATTTTCTGTTCGTTTGTAACGTGTTATATAATAAATCTTCACAGCGACATCTGATGCTAGAGTTCACAATATTATTTCCAAAGTATATCATGGAAAGTATAAAAATGCACATCAATTAACAGCGATCAGTGTTTCATAACAAAACTCCAACAGCCAAGATCGAATATGTGACTTGTATGTTAAGCTGCACGAGCCTGGGTCTGAAGAGCTTCTGGCGACTTTTGGCTCCATTATTTTGTCCTTCATCAACGACATAAAAGAGGTGGTGAACGAGAAAATGAGACTTGGTTTGATGTATGAAAGGTATGCTTTTAAAGTTGCTTTCATGATAGGTTATATTTCAAACCCTAATTCGGTGTGCTAGATGGTAGAGTTATATGCATAAATGTTATTGGTTGTTTGTGGGTTTTATATTGTTTCAATGAGTTTTTGAATGTTGTGAGTTCAAGCTGTACCAATTAAATTGAAGTAGTTATTTGTTGATTGGTAAAACTGTGGTATAAATATAAACATTTTAATTATTTTGTGCACTAATGCAGGTAGAGCTTGTGAATGTTGAAACTAATTATATAATTGTTGGTTTTCAGTAATAATTTTTGCAAATTATTTAAAAATAAACATTATTTTTTTCGATTATTTGAATATTATATAAGTTCAGTAAATTAATCCACAAAAGCCATCACAAAAAACAATGAATAATATAATAAAATCAATAGATTCCGAATGTTCGCAAAATGATTCAATGGAAGTAAAATAAAATTTATAAGTAATGAAAAATGGGTTCAAAACACAATTAATAAAAAAATGTATTTCCAATGCAAAAATTTAACTTTAAATCGTTGATTTATATTTTTTAAAACTAAAAATCAGCTAAAAAGGTTAGACAAATGGAAGATTTGTTAATGGATAAAAAAATCATTCTTAGCTTTCCATCGTTAGAGTTATGTTACAAACTGCACAGTCTAAATTTATCACTCCAGAGCCAACCTTCAAATAATAATAATAATAATAATAATAATAATAATAATAATAATAATAATAATAATAATAATAATAATAATAATAATAATAATAATAATAATAATAATAATAATAATAATAATAATAATAATAATAATAATAATAATAATAATAATAATAATAATAATAATAATAATAATAATAATAATAATAATAATAATAATAATAATAATAATAATAATAATAATAATAATAATAATAATAATAATAATAATAATAATAATAATAATAATAATAATAATAATAATAATAATAATAATAATAATAATAATAATAATAATAATAATAATAATAATAATAATAATAATAATAATAATAATAATGTATTTTTATCATTAAGCGCCGTTTTAATAGGCCCTTAATCAGTTAGAAAATTATTAAATTTAATATACACGATGATAGAGTGAATTTTTTACTTAGAATATTTGCCATTATGATAGATAAAGAATGTTTAATTTTGAAGTGATTTCTAGCCATTTTAAACATGGTAAAAAAGAAGAGTGAAAAATTTTAGAACGAAGGTTTTATTTCAAACAATTGAAATCATGGTAGAGAATGGGATATATTGTTTCAGATTTAATTTTTCATTTTAAACCATTGAAACCATCTTAGAGAGAGGAATGAACATGGATCCAAAGTCAAAAGAATGGAGGATGAGATTGAAGAACAAATGAAAATCATGGAATCTAAAATAAGGATAGAAGTAGGTGTTGTGTGTGTGTTTCACTTTTTACTTCATTATGCTTCTTCAAGCTTTATATAAAAATTTGACATAAAAACACGTCGAAGTTAATTAAATTTCACGAAGTTTTTCACAACTTGAACTCACAATATCGAGTGAGATATTAATAAAATTTCACAATGTCAATTATTTTTAAAAGAAGCTTCGTGACATTTAATAAGCTTTAAAGAGTATGTGATGTGTTCACTAGGAGCAATTTAATCACTAATACAAACTAATTATCTTGATTGAACAACAATTTAAAAGTTAAATTAGCAACATATATGCAATAAAACTATCTACTTTGATTGTAATAAATTATAAAAACTCAATAAATAGGCATATCTTATGTTCTGGAAAACAATTTTTAAGATGAATATTGGGAAAAATATTGATAAAACTCGAAATTTTATGAAATTTATCGAATATATCGTGGGTGTGCAACTGTAAAAATTCCAAAAACTTTTTTAGCTTTCACCTCTTTAAACTACTTAAGACTTATTTTTTATTATTAGTATTATATTATACTTAAAAGTTTCACAAAAAGTGTTTAGGAATACATTTATAATAATCTTGTGATTTTAGGAGAATAAAAAACTCGAAAAGCTGAATAAAGAGTGGAAAACACGACATTTTGAGGAAGTTAACAGCCTACACTTAGAAATCGAACGCCTCAAAACGGTACAACTTTTACGATGAAGCATTTACGATAAAGACTTTGAGATTTTGTAAAGATTATTAAGTGAGAAATGCATAGAATTATGTAGACCAGAATAGTGTTTTTAAACATAAGTCATATAGCAGGTTGCTCTTATAAGAGTTGACAGGTTGTACATATTGAAAATATACAAAAAATTACCCAATTCCAGAACGCCTTTCGATCCCAATCGAACAAAGAAACGACTAGTAGGTTGCAAAAAGAATTAGATGACTCTACACAAAGAAATGAAAACCTACAAAAAAGTTTAGACGACTGCATGGCAAAATATTCTGCCTTGGAAAAAGAACTGGGTCTGGTTAAAAGTAAACTTGTTGAAAAAGAAAGTGAGCTAGCCAGGTCAGTGAAGAAATCTATTTATGAATTATTCTATTTATAAATTATTCTATTTATAAATTATTCTATTTATAAATTATTCTATTTATAGATTAATCTATTTATGTAAGATTCAAAAAACAGTAAGATCTCTTATATTGCAAAGGAAATTTTTTGCCTAGTAAGTTTGAGTTTTGAAGTTTCCCCAAAGTTTGATTGAGAGTAATTAATTTTTATAGCTCAGTTGAAAAAGCATTAGACTAATTATCTAAAGCTATCGGGTTCGACTCCGCGCGGCCCGACACCTGTTCTACAGTGTTTTCGCTGCATAAAATTTGTAGCAAGCGCTTTGATCTATATGGAAAAGCGCATTATAAATACTACATTACATCACATTATGACCTTATCAACTCTCGGCGAAAAGTAAAATAATCGAAAAAGCTTTTTCATAATCATAATGATGAAATTCTTGCAAACTGATTACACACAAACTCACAGGCACAAGAAACTTTCAAAAGAAGACAGCATTGAAATCGACAACCTCATCTCGCAAATCGAAGTTCTTCAGTTAGTCATCTTGCGTTTACAACAATTATTAATCAATATATTGTATAAGAAATATTTTTAAACACTGAATAGTTAATAAACTAGGATATAACACAAAATGTTTCAACAAAAACTTTTAAGGTTGGTTTATTTACTTGATAATGTAAATTAATCTTCTGAAAAGTTATGTCCATTTTGTCATTAAACCTTGAGCCTTGGAAATAGGC